>PVIC010000425.1:114675-125197 GCA_004025085.1 Thryonomys swinderianus
AAAGAAAGAAAGAAAGAAAGAAAGAAAGAGAGATAGAGAGAGGGAAAGACTCAAGGGTTAGATGGGAGTAAAGGGGACACTGAGACTGATGAAATATTTCTCCAGTGACTTCAAAGGCTTTGCGAGTTGCACTGTGTTGTCCCACTAAGCACACAGTCTTCAGATCTTTCTCTATACTATTTCTTGGTAATTCTTTTTTTTTCCCAAAATCATATTTATTCCAATGAGAATTGACTTGTGTCATATATTGATACAAATTCCCCAATGTTACGTGTGATTGTGAGATGTAAATTGTACCAATAAAGAATTCAATTAAGAAATCATATTTATTCCTTTCCCTCATTATGTTCCTACACCAAATTCCTTTCAGATATTTCCCATTCTACAAAAACTATCATACATTCTAGAGCTCCTTTACAGGTACTTATAAGCAAAGAAAAGATCCGGTATTTGCATATCTGTGTTCTATTTATTTCACTTATTAGTGTTTCCTCCAGGTGTCTCCATTTGAACATAAATGAATGAATCTTGTCATTCTTTATGGCAGAGTAACACTCCATTTTTTGAAAAACCACATCTTCTTTATCCAGTCTCCAGTTGATGGGCATTTGGGTTGTTTCCAAGACTGGGCTATCACAAATTGAGGTGCTATGAACAAGGGTGTACATCTCTCTTTCCAATGTGATTTGTTTTTTTGTTTTGAGACAGGGTCTCACTTTGTAGTTCAGGCTGGCCCTGAGCTCACTATGTAGCCCAGGCAAGCCTCAAACTCAGCAATTCTCCTGTCTCTGCCTCCCGGAGTGCTGGGATTATAGGCGTTAGCCACCATGCCCGGCTCCAGTGTGATTTTTTAAAATTCATTTGGGTATATTCCTAGCAGGGGGTTCTTGGTAATTCTTTCCCTCACACAGCACCATGACCTGCTAATTTCTTTTTTTTTTTTGCTTTTTGAGACAGGGTCTCGCTTTGTAGTTCAGGCTGGCCCTGAGCTCACTATGGTGCCCAGGCAAGCCGCCGCGAACTCAGCAATCCTCCTGTCTCCACCTCCCGAGTGCTGGGATGACAGGCGTGAGCCACCACACCCGGCATTGTGGTATGTGGCGTTGATTGTTGGTGGGCGTGTCTCCACGCCCAGCATTCTATGTGGTTACCGGGGATCGAACTCAGGACCTTACGCTTGCGAGGCAGGCGCCGGAACCACTGAGCTAACCCTCCCGCCCAACCTGCTAATTTCTTTGGTCTCTGCTCAAAGATCACTTCAGGGTCTGAAGATTTAGCTCAAATGGTACTATGCCTACATTAGAAGCACAAGAGCCTGAGTTTGATCCCCAGTATCACAAAAAACAAAGCAAAAATAAAAACCTTGGGTCAAAGATCATTTCAAACTCCTATCTTATTTTTCATCCTGGCACTTAGGCTACAGGAAAACAGGTGAGACACTGAGGTATAGTGAGACTCAGATATTTGTTGAATTAAAAAAAGTATTTCTTAGGTTGGAGATTTAGCTCAGTGGTTCTGGCACCTGCCTAGCAAGCACAAGGTCCCTGGTTCAATCAATCCCTGTAACTACATACAACAATACTGGGCATGGTGACTCACGCCCACCAGCAATCAGTACCACACACCACAGTGCCAAGTGTGGTGGCTCACACCTGTAATACCAGCACTCGGGAGGCAGAGGCAGGAGGATTGCTGAGTTTGAAGCTTGCCTGGGCTACATAGTGAGCTCAGGGCCAGCCTGAACTACAAAGCGAGACCCTGTCTCAAAAAAAAAAAAAAAAAAAAGAAAGTATTTCTTGAATAGCCCTGACTTACTTTATGTGAATATAGAGGAATTCAGAGAGGCAGCCAAATCAAGAAAGAGCGGAGGAAACAGTGTCCTCTGTAAGATGTGGAATGAAAAGTCTGTATTTCTATAATGGAAAGAACACAAACCTTGCAGCTTAGGCTGGAACCTCAAGATCCACTACCTGTTTAACTGTGGGAAGGACACTTAACTACTCAAAAGTCTAGATCTCTTCTTATGTAACATGGGGATATATTCAGCAATTGTCAAAGATCATCCAGAGTACAGTAACTAGCAGAGAGTATACCATGAGATTAGCTCATGCTTCATTTCTTCCCTTCAACTTTCTATACAGAAGGAATAGTTGTCAGCTTCCATGTTTAACTGGCAGCAGTCAACAATGAGGCAACATGACACTGAATCATCTATAAGCTTGTCAGTGTACAGTTTCTAAATCACACAGCTCTGTATCATGAATCATTTAAAAAGTTCTGAGTTTAATGCATATTTCCTTCCCAACCACCTTGTTGCACATATATATGCTTTGTATTGTGTCATCAACAAAGCTTATTTTAAGTGCCACAAGTTGTGGCAGTATGGAATTTCTGCGATCATTCTTTTTTTTTTTTTTTTTTGCTTTTTGAGACAGGGTCTTGCTTTGTAGTTCAGGCTGGCCCTGAGCTCACTATGGTGCCCAGACAAGCCGCCGCGAACTCAGCACTCCTCCTGTCTCTGCCTCCCGAGTGCTGGGATTACAGGCGTGAGCCACCACGTCCGGCATTGTGGTATGCAGTGTTGATTGTTGGTGGGCGTGTCTCCACCCAACATTATATGTGGTTAGCGGGGATCGAACTCAGGTCCTTGCACCTGCAAGGTAGGCGCCGGAACCACTGAGCTAACCCTCCAGCCCTCTGCAATCATTCTTAAAATAATTACTCAAGCTTTATCCCTTCCAAGTGCTTCTCTGTTCTACACATGATTCATCTGCAAATTGCAAGGTGGCAAAGCATCAGAAAGTCTATGCCTACAGGCACTGGCTTGCCCAAGGGTTTGATGCCCTACAGAGGAACTACACAGCACTCCTGCTTTCGCCGAACTCTACCTTCTCACCTGTTATTTTTTCCAATAGAGAAACATCTTGCACTTCTTGGGGCAGAGAAGCAATTTTCTGCCGAACAGTTGCATCCCCTGATGCAGCATTTTCAAGATCCTGCAAAGCTTTAATTAGTTCTTCAGTCTACGACATGAAAACACAATGACATACATTAAGACACAGAGTTCAAAAAAATTAAATTGGAGTTAAATGAAGTGAAAGTGTATTTTAAAATGGACATTCCTGACTTTTAATAAAAATTTTCTTGGGCCAGATATTTAGCTCAGTGGTTCCAGCTCCTGCCTGGCAAGCACAAGGTCCTGAATTTGATCCCGGTGACCACATACAATGCTGGGTGTGGCAACTCTTGTCCACCAGCAATCAACACCACATAAAACAGTGGCGGGTGTGGTGGCTCACGCTTGTAATCCCAGCACTCAGGAGGCAGAGACAGGCAGATTGCTGAGTTCGAGGCTTGCCTGGGTTACATAGTGAGCTCAGGGCCAGCCTGAACTATAAAGCGAGACCCTGTCTCAAAAAAAAAAAAAAGTTCCAGATCTTATATGGAAGTCAATGATACAGACTCTAAGGGAATGTACAAAATTAATTTTTCTAAATTTATATAAGAATGTGAATAAAATTTCATGTAACTAAAAGCACAAGCACAAACATTTACACTCAAACACATACAGTATGTGTTGTCTTATTAGATTCTTGGGTTTGCTTTACAAAATGATTACTACCTGCTCCACATTACATGTGTAAAATTCATTAACTTCAAAGGTGGAAAACAAGAAAAGAAAACCTAGAATGCATATTCAGGGCCTGAGATTTAGCTCAGTGTTTCTGGCACCTGCCTAGCAAGTGCAAGGTCCCTAGTTTGATCCCTGGTAACCATATACAATAATACTGGGCATGGTGACTCACACCCACCAGCAATCTGTAACACACACCACAATGCTGGGTGTGGTGGCTTGCACCTGTAATCCCAGCACTTGGGAAGCAGAGGCAGGAGGATTGCTGAGTTCAAGGCTTGCCTGGGCTACACAGTGAGCTCAGGGCCAGCCTGAACTACAAAGCGAGAACTTGTCTCAAAAAAAAAGAATGCATATTCTGCATATATCAGTATCAAAAGAGATTTATTAAACTGTCAGGAAAAAGCAGAATCCTGACAGGTTAGCTAGTCCACAATGACTACAGATGGTTAGTCTGATTGTTCTGAAAAGTCTTAATCCATGCTATTCTCCCTTAAATTTTTTAAGTATAGATATATGACCTAAAACTGCTGTCTTTAGCCCTCAGCCTAATCATCATTTTGACATGATAAAACTGGACACACTTCTATTTTCCTAAGCTTTCAACACACCTATGTGTAATAGGCAAAAATAAGAGGCAGTATGAGCCAGGAAAAAGGGAATGGGCTCTAAAGTCAGAAAGGTATGGAGTCCACTGAAGATACCTGGCAAGTTTCTTACTCTCTCTGCTTGAGTATCATTCTCTCTGACTGATAAGAGATGAAATAAGGCAACCACAGAGTTAATGAGTTAACTTGTTTAGTAAAAAACAATCATTCAAGCACATGCCTAAAGACTGTATTGTATTATTTAAATAAGCCACAGTGTAGTTAGCTTGCTATTGGCACATGGACTGTCCTTAGCTATTGCAGACAAACCAAAGCAGAAGACTTTTTAATATCTTTATCACATTATCTACCCCTTTCACAAAAATCCATCTTTAACAATATTTTTAATTTCTAGGAGTGGGTAGAAAAAAAACAAATCCAAAGTACTTTATAAAATGCACACCTCTCCCTGAGTCATGGCATGCAAGCTTCTCTGGATTGGCTTTTGTATGCTCTGTCCCAAGAGCTACCCTCTGGAGAGTCCATACTACTGGTCACCAGTGCCACCTTGTGGCCATCACCTTCAACTAGTGGTCACTTCAAGCCACTTTATTCTACTCTGGAGGTCAAACATACCAAGAGGGGTCCTGCAGAAGGATCTTGGGGAGAGTAGCTTCCAGGGTAGTCATCATCCTCCTCCTCTTGTATTTGCTGAAAAGTTCGCTTCAGGGATTTCTTCTCCTCTGTTGCTGAGGAAAACAAAGTGATATATTTGAGTCATATATACCACACTTATGGAGAGCCAAATACTACACACAATGGAATACACTTAAAAACAGAGCAGAGGGATAGGTGTTCATTTTCAGAGATGACCTAACATTAACCTTGATGCCAGTTATTTTAAATTAGCTGCAGTTCCTTACATTACGGAAGAGTCAAAAAAGGTCTTGGTCTGTCATCTCAAACTGACTCTGGGAAAACAGTACTGAAAACAACCATCTAAAAGTGAAGCATATCAAGTTATCTTATTTAATTAAAAACAGCATATTTTAAAAATCATTAGACGTAAAATGGTAAGAAACACAGACAATATAATGAAGTAAGCCAATGTGTACAGGGGTTTACTGAGAACATATTAATGTAAAATTAGTTTATGCTTCCCAAAGATCATTTCAGAAAAGTGAGAGAATTCATCAATAAAGCTGTGTCCCAGATTCTAAATATTGCACAAATATCCTTGTTAAATCATTCCCTTAAAACACACACACACACACACACACAACACAAAAAAACCCCCACTATACCTTAAAGTGAAAAATAGCCATTACTGAAAAATATGATCAATCCTACATGGGGAAATTACATAAATTATCATTTTTAATTTAACAAATTGAGGCTCATGTTATCTTTATTATCTGTACTTTATTTTTCTAAATTAATGTGTTGCTTCTAAAATTATTCCTATTGCATCATATTGGATAATACAAAATAAATGTCAAACAACTGTGGGAAGTAAATCAAAATGATAGGTTCTGGTTTAGAAAGTAAAGAAGTACTATATACCTTATATGTGTAAGGCACTGCAATAGACTATTTACATTTAATCTTTCCAACAATTCTACGATGTAGTAACTCCACAGAGGAGGAAAAAAAGGCCCAGGGATATTGAATAATTGCTTTAAAGGGATGCCTCCAAGACTTGTGGTCTTCCACTGAACTGAAATTATTAAGCACAACACAAATACCTGCTCGTCTGTCAGAAAAGGGGGACACCAGGCAAAGTAACTCATGTAAAATATATATATATATATATATATATATATATATATATATATATATATATATATATATATACTTTTCACTGAACTCCAGTTTCTTCTGGAGCCAAGTACGTGGCTTTTATTTTCTACCTTACACATTAACTGACCAAACTATGAAGTGAAAATGAAGTTAATAACATAACTCATACTTTATTTCTTAATGTTTTGTTTGTTTCACTAAAAAAAAAAAAAGTATTGCAATACTGGTTGTCCTCACTTTGCATGATTCTGTATGCATGGATTAGTTACTACCATTAAATACCAATTCAACAACAAATCTCAAGTTTCAGTTACCATGCATATTAACTGTGTATTCTTAGATAGTACAAATTTCTCTAGTACTTCAGCCCTCAAATTGAGATCATTGACTCATCACATTACTTCTTCAAAATCTGTCAATGACAGGCTACTGCACATTTGTTACTCGGTTCACACATAGACGGCAAACTGTGATGACATAGTATATTTCCTAGTGGTGAGTCTACATAACTATCAATAAAGGAAACAGGGCATCAGACATAAAGATCAAAGTGCCACAAAGAAACTACAGTAAGTTAAAAGTGGAATCAAAATTCCAGTGGCACAGAAATGAACAGCTTGCATAAGAATGAATGTTACTCACCCTAGATTACAGGTCATGCCTCCCTACAGGCAGAGGCCTACTTCAGCTTGAAAGAAAGGAACGCCTAGTACAGGAACAAGATCTGGTTGTCCTGTCTGTTTTGTCATGAGGAAGGGAACCACAAAAGGGCAAGAGGGTCAGCATAAGGACTTGGTGATGACCAGCGGTAGTAATGAGAAGAACAACATCCTAGAGGAAAAGATGCTGACAAAAAGAACATCCTGAGAGCTGAGGACAGAATGTAGCAAATGGGGTCATTTGCTGCCGACTAGAAAGATGCTTGCTCTGTATGATGAGCTACAGTAGCTAGATGGCAAGTACTGCTCAACTACTCTTGACCAGTTTGTTACAAAGAAAACACTTTCATCCTCAAGGTTTCTAATTCTTTGTTATTATATAATAAACAAACTATCTTACTCTTTTGTGTTTCCCTACATATTGGTAAACAATAAGGAGTTTTCTACTATGACAGAAAGATTACAAAACAGTTTTAATTTTCTCCATTCTTTTTTTTTTTTGAGACAGGGTCAGGCTGGCTCTGAGCTCACTATGTAGTCCAAGCAAGCCTCAAACTCAACAATCATCCTGCCTCTGCCTCCCAAGTGCTGGGATTATAGGCATGAGTCACTACACCGGGTATTATTGTATGTGGTTACCAGGGAACCAGGGACTGTGCACTTACAAGGCAGGTACCGGAACCACTGAGCTAAATCTCCGGCCCTCCATTGTTTCTTAAGTTCACTTTGTATAGTTTCAGCTCGCAGTTACTTTTAGTCTTACACTGTCAAACAAAGTAGGGATTGGATTATAGTGTTTTTAAAATGGAAAATGTATTATAGTTCCCACATGAAACACCTTACAGCACTCTGCGCACAGTAGCTGCTTAATTTATTTTTTTTATTTTTTTTTTGCGGTACTAGGGATCGAACTCCAGCCCTTGTATGTCCAAGATTGATGCGGTACCACTTGAGCTAAATCCCGAGCCCTAGCAGCTGGTTAATTTATGTTCTGACCTATAGCTAAGGGCGTGGTGACTCATGCCCACCAGCAATCAGTTCACATACCACAATGCCGGGCACGGTAGCTCACGCCTATAATCTCAGCACTCAGGAGGCAGAGGCAGGACTGTTAAGTTCAAGGCTTGTCTGGACTACATAATGAGCTCAGAGCCAGCCTGAACTACAAAGCAAGACCCTGTCTCAAAAAAAAAAGACCTATGTACCACCACATCAAGGCCATCACATATTTAAAATTTTAAATTTTTTGGTGGTTCTGGGCATCAAACCCAGGGCTTCAAGCATCATAAGTGAGCACCTGAGCTATGCCCTCAACCCTCTATAATGAAATTTAATATGCTTTACACTATCAATTCTGACCACAGTATTTATGTTCCCTTTTTTAACTCACTCAAGCACTGTTTTCAGGCAGGAAAAACCCTGCAGATGGTCAACATTCTTTGTCTTCAGATTTCTCAGCTTTTCTTCTATCCCCTACCTAGTCTCTGTGTCTCCAGGAGGCCTTGCATTCAGCTAACCTCTCAAAGACCTTCTGGTAGAAATTCCAATATGGCAGGCCGAGAAACTAATCTTAAGGCAAAAAGCTGGCCTGACATTTCTCAAGCCACATCGCAAAACACAGTTATCTACCTGCAAAGCTGGATCTTCTATAGAATACACTTGAAAGTTTCTGGGATTTAAAAACAAGAATAAAACCAAGCAGTTCAAATTTTAAAACAACTGGGTAATATTGTTGGCAGCAGTGCCCTCATTCTTTGTCTCTCTTCCTTGGAAAATGAAAGTTTTTAAAAAGCACTTTAAATTTTACTTGTGGGAAGAAAAGAGCCTGCAACAAAAAAAGGGCTAATACTTGAAAGACAGTTTAAAAGCAATCTGCCCTCATCATCTCAATGAACTGAGCAACTAACTCCATACTGGAATCTAGGGTGGCCAGGCCCAGAGCTCATACTTGTAAATATCCATACTCTCCAGCTTTGCACAAAATCTAGGCAACTGAAAATACTGAAGTCTGCTCCTACTTGTGCTAGCTACATGGGAACTCCAAATATTAAATATAGAACTGAGGGGCAAAGAAAAATTAAATCATCACCTCCCTGATAATATCTCTGCGGCATTATGTCAAGTAATCCTCCAGTTTTATGAGATATTAACAGCCACATTGTAGTGAGGACCTCAGGCTCAGAAAGTCAAACGTGGAGAAAAAGGTCACACGGTCTTAGGGAACAGAGCTGGGATTCATACTCAGGAAATTTAAATGTCTAA
This sequence comes from Thryonomys swinderianus, assembly GCA_004025085.1. NCBI lineage: Eukaryota > Metazoa > Chordata > Mammalia > Rodentia > Thryonomyidae > Thryonomys > Thryonomys swinderianus. Next base: position 123,618 of record PVIC010000425.1, read on the forward strand.
ACTTTACTCAAGTTCAGGTAAGTTGGGACACCTACTCATGAATTCATACCATAATTCAAGCCCATTAAATCTACATGCTTTCAAGAAAAAGTAAGTCATGGGCCAGAGGGTTAGCTCAGTGGTTCCAGCGCCTGCCTTGCAAGCGCAAGGTCCTGAGTTTGATCCCCGGAAACCGCATACAATGCTGGGCGTGGAGACTCATGCCCACCAACAATCAATACCACATACCACAGTGCTGGGTGTGGTGGCTCACGCCTGTAATCTCAGCACTCGGGAGGCAGAGACAGGAGGATTGCTGAATTCGAAGCTTGCCTAGGCCACATAATGAACTCAGAGCCAGCCTGAACTAAAAAGTAAGACCCTGTCTCAAAAAAAGAAAAAGTTAAGTCATGTAGACCTAGATTTGAAATCTCCACTCATTAACCATATTTCCTTGAACATAATTACTGTACCTTTTTGAGCCTTCTTATCCTCACCTGACACAAGAAAATAATGGTGAACTCAAAAAGTAATTATAAAGAGGGCCAGAGGGTTGGCTCAGTGGTTCCGGCGCCTGCCTCGCAAGTGCAAGGTCCTGAGTTCGATCCCTGGTAACCACATACAATGCTGGGCATGGAGACTCAGGCCCACCAGCAATCAATACCACATACCACAGTGCTGGGCATGGTGGCTCACGCCTGTCATTCCAGCACTCGGGAGGTAGAGACAGGAGGATTGCTGAGTTCGAGGCTTGCCTGGGCTGTATAGTGAGTGAGCTCAGGGCCAGTCTGAACTACAAAGAGAGACCCTGTCTCAAAAAAAAAATAATTATAAAGATCTAAAATAATAGATAGGCAGGTAGCAGAGAAGTTAGTACATAACTGGTACTCAATAAATGCTCTTTCCTACTGCATCTAACTTAACTATTTACTAAGAACACATGTCCAGCAAATGCTTGAATTGAAATTCAGCACTGGCTTCAAGCATCCTTTTGCAGAGTTCCCTTGTTTACCCAAAAGTGCTTTTAAAACTCAGAACTATTGGGCCAGAGGGTTAGCTCAGCGGTTCCGGCGTCTGCCTTGCAAGTGCAAGGTCCTGAGTTCGATCCCCGGAGACCACATTCAATGTTGGGCGTGGAGACTCACGCCCACCAGCAATCAATACCACATACAACAGTGTTGGGCGTGGTGGCTCACGCCTGTAATCCCAGCACTCGGGAGGCAGAGACAGGAGGATTGCTGAGTTCGAGGCTTGCCTGAGCTACATAGTGAGCTCAGGGCCAGCCTGACCTACAAAGCAAGACCCTGTCTCAAAAAAAAAAAGGAGCCAGGCGTGGTGGCTCACGCCTGTAATCCCAGCACTCGGGAGGCAGAGACAGTAGGATTGCTGAGTTCGAGGCTTGCCTGGGCTACAAAGTGAGCTCAGGGACAGCCGGAACTACAAAGCGAGACCCTGTCTCAAAAAAAAAAAAAAAAAAATTGAAAAAAAAGAAAAAAAAAACAACTCAGAACTATTTACTCTATGAACTGTAAGGCAGAGTGCAGCAAAGAATGCTGGATGACTCCCCAAAGCTGTATGGAATAAATACCTCCAAAACAAAA
>PVIC010000426.1:0-88829 GCA_004025085.1 Thryonomys swinderianus
TTTTTTTTTTTTTATAGTTTTTGAGATAGGGTCTCATTTTGGAGTTCAGGCTGGCCCTGAGCTCACTATATAGCCCAGGCAAGCCTTAAACTCTTGGCAATCTTCCTGCCTCTGCCTCCCAAGTGCTGGGATTACAGGTGTGAGCCACCACACCAGACATTGTGTTATGTGGTACCAGGGATCGAACTCAGGACCTTGCACTTGCCAAGCAGACACCAGAACCACCAAGCTAAATCCCCAGCCTGAATACAAGGCTTTTGGCAGCTGTAGTTTCACTGTAATAAATACCAAGGAATGTAATTGCTGAGTGACAGGACAGATGGGTAATTAACTTGTTAATAAACTGCGATTACATCTCCAAAGTGAGCACATCTATATTGTAGTGAATAACACGTTTCATAAGCTTTGCCCTGCTGAATACTTGGAGTATACACTGTGGTAGTACGTAGTGTTGTACAGTGGATCTGGACAAGTTTCATCTGGCAAGACTGAAATTGTGTGATGTGAAAACAGATTCTCACCTTCACAAAAGTGAGAATCACTGGAAAAGACCATTCTGGGTTTGATTATGAGAGTCTGATGATTTTTAGATACCCCATAAAACTGGAAGAAAATGCAATTTTTATCTTATTTTGAAATGCTTAGTGTCATAGTCTCAAGATTTGTCTGTGTTTCAGGGTGTAGTTGGAGTCCTTTTCAGAAAAATTGATTAACATGTAATAATTGCATATATGAACCGGGTGTAGTGTTACTTTGACACATATCCGCATGTTTGGTGCTCAGATCAGAGTAAAGTTATATAATAAATTACTGTTAACTATAACACTGGAACTTAATCCTCCCAACCGTGTCTTTGTGCCCTTAATCACCTCTTTTCCATCTGTCCTCATTTCTGCTCTTCTTCTGGTAAAGACCAGCACTCTCTACTTCTATGAGATCAACTCTATTAGATTCTATATATGAGTGAGAATAGATGGTATGTGCCTTACTCTGTCTGGCTTATAACAACCTCCAGGCCCTTCCGTGCTGTTCCAAATGGTTTGATTTCATTCTTCTGTCTTGCCAATAGTTGCTTTAATTCGTGAACAGACACCTAGGTTAAGTGTGTATCTCAGCTCTCATCAGCACTGCTCCATCACAAGGACTAAAGACAACTTCTTGTCACACCAACTTCCATTCCGTGTGTTGTGTAGACAGTAGAGAGACTGCTGGGTCATACGATGGTTCTATATTAACTTTTCGGAGGAACATTTACAAGGGCTGTATATTGTATAAAACTCCCCTTTTTTCTTATTCTCACCAGCATTTGTTATTTTTCTTTTGCCTTTTGTGGTGATAATCTTAAGCACTCTATTTATAGTAATACAGGATTCTGCATTTGCCCATTTATTTCATTCTGCCAAAAAGTTTTATTTTTTTGTATTTATCTTACACAGCTGCCTGCATCTTTTCATTTCAGATTCAGGAATTGTAAAGTTTGTGGAAAGCTGATCCAGTGATAAGAAATGTGCTTAGCTTTGTTTATCTTGGAAAAACCTGTATTTCTTCTTCCATTGGACTGACAATGCTGCTAGCTAAGGTTCACTTGCTTGGCTAATTTTGTTTTCTTTCGCTGTTTACTTACCCTTCTTGTCTAGAATGCTTTTGCTGAGAAATCTGTTGGTAATCTAAGTGATCTTCCTTTTATTATGCAAATTGTTCTCGCTTCAAAATTCTTTATTTATCTATGACTTTTGACAATTGCAATTTTGTTTTAGGACTTGACTCCTTTGCTATTTAACGAGGGAGTTTAATGTGGATGATGTTACCCTAGAATGGCCTCTAACGGAGGGATGTTGGGATTTTGTTTCCTACAGGTGCTCCAAGTGACCAGAGCAGCGGGACCTCCTCTCCCCTTTGTGACAGCGGCTTGCATCTTAACTATCATCCAAACAACACAGTAAGATGGCCCACCAAGGTTCTGATTAATTCAGGAGGGAGCACAATGGGAAGCCATGGAGTTATATATAGGCATATTTATAGTTTGTTAAAATTGCTACCATATTTGTTCTAATGATCTGAGAGATATGGAATCCTCTGTTGCTTTGTCATTTAAGCAGCGTAGTAAGCCTGAAGGAAAAACCAGTGGCCTATTATTTTTATTTCATTTCTCTCTTTTAGGTCTGTCTACAGTAACCCTTTTGTAAACTCTGCATGTTTTTAATTTGAGGAAGGTATAAACAATATCACAATCATTTTAGAATATTCCATATCATATGTAATTTCATGTTCAGCTTGATTTGACACAGTTTTTATCGTTTTTCTTTTATTTAAGTAGAAGTAGTTATCACTTGCCATAATTGCTTAGCAATCTTCATGTAGCATGGAATTACTGCAAATTGAGAAAAATCTCATCTATTCATTATTTTGGAATGTAGTAACTGTTGAGCTATACATATATTTAATAGAATATAAAATGAACATGTTGTTTTATAGATAAACCATTTTTAATGCTTATTTTCCATTTGTACATTGGAGTAAACAGGTGTCCTCTATGAGCACATCTGAAATTCCCACATTTTCAAGATGAAAAGATTTCCTTCTGTTTATGTGGGTTTAGGGATGGTCCCCTTAACCTTCAACCATGGGAAGCAGCACAGTTCACCTACAAGGAGAATTTATTTCTTGTTGCATGGGGAAAGCATACAACCCCTTCGGAGTGGTATGACTCATCCAGCATTTGAAATTTTTCACCTAAACATGGCATTTTACTTCAAAAGCCTCCTTTTGAATGTCCTCAGGCCTGCATGGCCTTCGCTACTGCACTAATCCTCTGCCTTAGTTAAGTAGTTTCGTTCTTCTTATTGTTTACTTTTTTTCCTGTAGAGAAAACATTTGGTAAAACCAAAGGTCATTAGTACAAGTGTAAGATGTTATAAAACCAACCACATCTACATTTTTATTTACCAGAAGGAAAATTTTCTCATAATAATGTTTAAAACACTGATCTTCTGAAGCTGAAGAGCTGAGTCATGCAAAACTCTAGTTTCCCAGTGAGAAATGTAGTCAGAGTTCCATCAGCAAATCCCCCAATTCCAGAGACATTTGACACAGACCAGCCTTTCTTTTTGGCCACGCAAGACACTGAGTCCAAGACCTCAGGCACAATGCCAAGTGCTCTTTCCCCGAGCTACAACTCCAGTGCCATTTATTTTAGCCTCTTAATTTTCACAGTTGTTTTGTTCACCTTTATCCTTTAGTTATCTTTCCCATTCCCGTCTCCCCACTGGCGCACCAGCCCCAGCTGCTGTGCATGTAAGTGCCTTTCCCTTTGTGTGGAGCCTTTTTGGCAGACCTGAGTCCACTGACCGTCCCTGCTAGTGTGTAGGGGCCTTGCCTACTGGCCGACAGAAGCAGACATCAGGAGCCTTGGATGAGGTGAAGGCTTCCTTCAGGAAGATGCTTTTTAGCAGGTCTGATGGGCTCTTCCACCCTTCCTTTTTCAACCTGCAGGCATCTGAGAGATTTCCATGTCATTTGTACAAACATTTCCAACTCAGCTGTGTTGCTCTAAGCAAATAAAAAAGCAGAGCGGGAGAAAGTTGGTTGGTGATGTTCTTAATCTAGTTCTTCCCCAATATCATTGAAATTCTCTACAATAAAAAGCAAAGAAGTCAGAATAACAGTGATGATGTCATCCTGTTTGTTTTAAATTCATTCCACTGTTACATTCACACACAAAACTATGGAATAATTGCACCCTATAGAATGCCATAGTTAGATACAGAAAACCACTCTAATTCTATAGCACAATTGTTCCAAATATATCCAGTTATATAAAATTCAAAATACCATTTTCTGTATAGTTTTGTTTCTCAAATTGGAGCTATGTCTAGCCATTTCCAAAAGGCACATTTTGTCCCCATTTTTAGAATTAAGACTGAACTTTCTTTTGACATTGCTGATGATGTTTCAATGTATGGAAATGAAAAATACTTGCAATATTTTAGAGGATGCGAATTAAGACACATAACTTCAGATAAAGTACATTTATTAGTTCAATGAATATGAATTAGATGAATTTGATAAGAATCTAATGTATGGAAAAATTTTTCTAGGTCATTTGAGAATCAGTTAATTATGAATCCTGACCTAAAATGTTAAAATTCTGGATCTATAGACAAATCCAAAAGATTAACTTAAAAAGAAAAAAAAAAGGCCATCAACATTTAAATAGCAGACAGTGACTATAGACAAAAATGAAAACCTGATATAGTTCAATTCAAAAAGTTTAGAGACTACAAGCAGGAGTGGTGACATGTACCTGTAATATGAGCACTCTGGGAGGCTAAAGGGCAAATCCCTAGTTCAAGTCTAGCTTTGGCATGTTGGAGACTTAGTGAGAGTGTGTCTCAAAATAAGAAAATTTAAAAAGGCTGAGTAGCTCAATATGAAGGTCCTGTTCCATATAAAAGGAAAAGCAAAAACTTAGGTCTACAAACCAAATGTATGTCCTCTTGATCAATAGAATATTCAGTATTGATCTCAATCAGATCATGCCTATTTCTATAGTCAATGCTACCCTACTTTTTCTATGTATCTTGAATAACTTTGATCCAGAAGTGGAGAATAGAAAATTACTTAGGGATGCACAAATGTTTTTGAAGCAAAACATTTATTGGTACAGTTTAGATATACATGGTGACTGCCGGGTGTGGTGGCTCACGCCTGTAATCCCAGCACTTGGGAGGCAGAGACAGGAGGATTGCTCAGCTCGAGGCTTGCCTGGGCTACATAGTGAGCTCAGAGCCAGCCTGAACTACAAAGTGAGACCCTGTCTCAAAAAAAAAAAAAAGATATACATGGTGACAACACTCATCATAGAGAACTTGCAGCTGTACATGATGTGTCATGTATGAAATTAAGAGAAGACAAAGGCATGTGTTTTTTTTTTTTTTGAGACAGGGTCTCGCTTTGTAGCTCAGGCTGGCCCTGAACTCACTATGTAGCCCAGGCAAATCTCAAACTCAGCAATCCTCCTGTCTCTGCCTTCCTAGTGCTGGGATTACAGGCGTGAGCCACCATGCCCTGCAAGGCATGTGGTTTTTTTTGAAAGAGTAATGAACAGTAAGCACTTGGGAAAAAGTGTGCATTATTAAAGATTTTTTTTTAACAGAAGATTTGCAAATTATCCATACTTGAGCTCCCTAAAAATGAATATTAGACTCTGTGGAATAACTAAACCAGCATTCTGTTCAGGGCCTAAGAACTCAATTTTTACTTTAGGAAAAGGTATACAATACAATTACACAGGATATAAAAACAAAAGCTGTACAAACTCCATATTTAATATTTTTGCCTTAGCTATACTCTAATATGAATTTTGAGTAAGTAGGGACAGTTTTGGTTTATTGAAATAACCTTACTATACTTTATGGGGCATTCTGAGTGTCAGAGAAAATAAAGCCTTGTACTTTACCAGTCCACATAAAATATAATCTATTCCTTGTGAGGAAGGGAGGGTGCCAAGTTTGGGGAGGACAAGAGTCCCCTGTTTTTGGCAACCAGTACAGAAACACCGCATGGCCCAGCTGAGACCCCCTGAATCTCCCTCCATTCCCTGAGATACAGTAAAGGAAATTGTTTTGGAGACTCTGATTCAGGTGAATAATTAATCAATTTCTGAAAAACATTTATTTTTACTGAATATTTTCTATGCAAAGTTTCAAGTTAAATCTGGAAAGTATTGTGCCCTGTGTGGGATTCTACTTTGCTAAAATGATGGTTCTTTAGGCTCTTGTGTGGCTGGTGTTAAGTTTAGGGACAGAGTCTATTTTCTAGCAAGGAGTACATAAGTGTTACTTTCTGGTCACATTATTAATAGCTTCTGGAAACAGTATTCTGACATTGTAAATTTTGTAAAAAGTACTGTAATTTTCAAAATCATCAGATGAATCTATTTTGACATTATCCTCTATACATTTCCAAACATCTACAGTATTACTAAAAAAGGCCAGAAGGCAAATTTATATTTGTTTTTATAATTTAAAAAATGAGCATGAATTTTTTTAAGGAACTTTAAGTAATCAACTGTAAATAACTGCTGTCAAGTATAAAATATATCAATTTTGACTATTCCAGTAGTTGATTATATCTATTGCATATTTCTTATAAGGAGGAAGCATAAAAGAAAGTGGCTAATTTGTAAGAGTGATGCACAACAGCACCAAGTCAAACTATTAAAAATAAATAACAAAGAGCATAATGGCAGATGTGGTGGCTCACACCTGTAATCCCAGCATTTGGGAGGCAGAGGCAGGAGGATTGCTGAGTTTGAGGCTTTCCTGGGCTAAATAGGGAACTTAGGGCCAGCCTGCACTACAAAGCGAGACCCTGTCTCAAAAAATTAAAAAAAAAAAAGAACATAAGAAGTTTTCATATCTGCTGACCCGTGATATCTATCTATGTTTTTAAAATGTCAACCCACCTATTGATGACTGTCCTTGTTCTCACTGATTATCTATATCATTTATATTTTTCTTCATAGACCCTGACAAAGGAAGTAATTCTTACTTTTTATGAAACATGAGGAACCATCTTTAAATAAGTAATTTGCCCAAAATTATGCAGAAAAAGTTTTAAATAACTAGCTAAAAATATGAATTAGTCTCATTTCAGCTCTGATTTTGAATGATAAATTACGTGCTATGATAGAATTTTCGTTGCACAATCAGGGGCTGCTTGCTCTAAGTGAACCCTAGAGTAGCCCTTAGCTACTCGGAGGTCTTGGCGGTCTGTTTGCTGCAGCAAACAGGAACAGGCACCTGTACACGTCCTGGGAATGGGTTTCCGGTGTGTAGGGACAGGTTGGGCTGTAAGATGCACCATGTACTGCACGACTGTTCCAACTGAAAGGAAGAGCTTACCTCACATTGCGGGTTGCCACCCCTGACATCAGACACAGGCCAGTGGGAGGCTGACGGGAGGCTACCCCCTCATAGGAATCGGTCTGTTTGTCCATGTCTGCCTCACGGCTTTATTTTCCTCCATCCCCTCTTGTAGGAAAGAAAAGCTACAGCTTCTTGCTTCTACAAAACAGCCTTTGGTTTTTTCCTATTTTATATATATATATATATTTGCAATAATATATATATTTATATGTATAATATGTAATAATAATGTAATATATATAGTTGTAACAATATATATTATATATAATATATATATTTGTATAATATATATATATATATATATTTGTGAAGATTTTCAATAGTGCATGTTAAGCATTGAGGATAGCTAGAGATTACAATCAGTAGGACTCATAATATGGTTAGAACGATTAAGGATTTTCTTCCTGGAAGCTTCTTGTTTAAAATAGCTTTGTCCATTTTTAGAACTTATTACTCTTACTTACATGACTTGGTCGGTGTCTACTTCCTCCTGCCAAATGATGCTTCCAACAGGCCTGCTGCTATCAGTCAATGTGAAATTTCCCGTAGAGTTTTGTGAGCTATTGAAAATAGCGTGAAGCTCAGTGCTGAGTATACCATGAGCATTTGCTCATTTATTTCAGATTGTAATCTTGCTAGTCCTTGGGATTATTATTCCCGTTTGCAAAATAGGCACAGCGAGACGCCGCCAACTTTAGCTCACTGGCCCCGAGATGAACGGACTCGCCAGCTGAACACTGATTCACACCTGTATTCACTACTGACAACTACGGTGTGCAGTGTGAAGGGCTGAGCGCTCATGACAAGTGCCCAGACGCACAGAGCTCGCTTACACGGCCACACCCGGGACGGCAGACACGGGGCCGGGAGAAGCCTTGGTCGGAGTCTCTGTAGTCAGCAGAGAATGCCAAAAGCGGTACGCGGCAAAGGTCTTACTGAGCTACCAGCAGGCCGCTCACTGCTGCTTACTCCGACTGAGTATCTTAAGCTGGTTGAAAGCCTTAGTACAATGCAACCATTTCCTTCCTAATAAAATGCAACCACTTCCTTCCACTTAAAGAGATAGTCAAGGTAACAGATGTGGACTAAAAGTCTTCCTGACACTATCGCTTAAAAATTAGTAAGTAGAGAGGACCAAAGTCAACCTTTATCTTGTGAGGTTGACCTGTGACAGACGTAAAACCTGCCGCAGAAACATTCCAGCAGCGAAGCTGGAATGAAACACCACATGCAAAAGCTCACGTTTTTTCCCAATGGCAAGTCTCCCCCGTATTTGGGGGTGGGGGACAAACTCCCGACAAAGACAAACATACATGTAATTTAAAACCAACATTATGAGATAGTATGAGAAAGTAGTAGATACGGAATTCAAACAGTGAGCACAGGATTCCCCAGGCGGTGTTCCGAGAGCTGTCTTACAGGAAAGCCCATTTATTTAAAAAATATTTGCGCCGGGCGTGGTGGCTCACGCCTGTAATCCCAGCACTCGGGAGGCAGAGGCAGGAGGATTGCTGAGTTCGAGGCTTGCCTGGGCTACATAGTGAGCTCAGAGCCAGCCTGAACTACAAAGCTAGACCCTGTCTCAAAAAAAAAAAAAAAAAAAATTTGCCGGGAACAGATCGATTCCAGGGACCTCTCACGGTGCTCAGCGCGGAGGAGGTGCTCAGAAAACGTTGTTTCACTGAAAGAAAGATGGGTTATTTTTATTCTGCCTGCGGGTTCTCCGCAATTTCAGTTTATCTGTCCCACTCTTGGCTAAATCCAGCTCGGCCGCCCTTAATTGTTTGTAACCGGTCTCTTCCCTGGGGCTAGAGGGCCCCTCCCCATCCGCCCGCAGAATGCCCTTCGCCTGGGGATCTGCAAGTATAGCCTCAGTCTCAGTGGGGGTTTTTCAGCCAAATGTCTTTGAAAGTCTCTAACAACGTTCTGACATTTCAGGGTAAAAACGTAACCTTCCTCCCAAGGAAGAGGGTTCGTGCGCGGCCCGGCCGGGTGCAGGGCAGCCGTGAACGTGTGTGTTCTTGCAGGACTCGCTGTCCTGCTCGTCCTGGCCGACGTCCCCGGGCCTGCGCTGGGAGAAGCGATGGTGCGACCTCCGGCTCATCCCGCTCCTGCACTCGCGCTTTTCGCAGTACGTGCCGGGCACTGACCTGAGCCGGTGAGTGTCCTGTCCCCGGGGCCCCGCCTGGGCTGCCCGGGCTCCGACTGGGCCGCGGTGTCCCCTGTCCGCCTCCCTGGCGCGCTCTCGGGCTTCGAAGGAACAGCCCAGCGGAATGCGGAGGGAGCCTGTGACACAAGCAAGGGGCGTCCTAAGTGTGCTCCCCAGTCCCGCGTGTGTGAGCGGCGGTTCCTTCACGTGTTTGTGGCGTTTGACTTTCTCCTGTGTGAGGTTCGGTGCGCCCCCCCCTCCCCACCAGCACCGGGGAATTCATGTTGCTTGTTTAAATTGCACGATTCATATTCAGTCAGTCATGTTATCTTTAAAACACCGTATAATCCAGGGACATCCGCTTTTTCATGGCTGAAAACTAAGATGCTCACTATTTCATGCTTTTTCTCTTTACAGTTTGTACTCCTTGAATTCCTTCGTTTGAAGTTTTGTTTTCTAGGATTTCTTGAGACAGACGTTTCAAGAGTTTGGAAGCGTTTCTCAAAAACTGCATTTTGTCCCTTTTAACTTAGCTCTTGGAATGTCACCAGGGGAAACCAGAGGCTTATCTCAAAGTGAGGTCCCTGTCCAGTGCCCCCGAGAGCTTGGCCGAGGCACATGGTTTTGTCAGTGTTCCTGGCTTGCGGTCGGGTTTGTCCAAAAGCTTTCTGGTTTTAGTTCATGCATTTCCCAGCTCTCACCGTGGAGCTGCTGTTTGCGGTGTTGTGTCTGGGTTGGAGGCGGCTAGGGCCCGCTGCCCAGGACACATGTGGGAGACGTGAGGGAGTCTCAGGCCATCCCACCTGGTCACACTCATCTGAGCAGTGACACCCCACCCTTCACAAAGCCACCCTGCTTGTGTCCTCGCAGACTTCCAGTTCTGGTTTGGCTTGGCCTTGTGCCATTGCGGAACCTTGAAAGTCTGATGCTGCTTTTTGTTGGTCAATGTTAAAATCCACGGTATAGATATTTGTCTTTTCTCCTTATTTAATGGTATTTTCCTCATCTGTCTTACCTCTTTGAACTATCTTCTACTTAAATTGTACTGCGAAGTTTCAGAAGATTTAGGCACTTTTAAATTATCCCTTTTGTTGTTTTCTAGTACAATTCTCTGCCAGATGATTTTAAAATTTCTTTGATTTCACCCCAGCAAGTGAACATCTTGTAGAGTTTTTCCATGTGGGTGAAAAGGAAGAGGAGTGTGCCTTTTAGGGCCACATTCTGCATAGTTCAGCTAAGTGATAAGCGCTTAGTAGGGCTTCTCTCCTCTCTATTGTTAATGTTTCTATTTAACTGTATCAGGTATTGGAAGAGTTGGTGAAAGCCCTTCATTTGGATGATAGATTCTTATATTTTTCTTGAATCAGTGCTTGCTGTTCTCCATTTAGTTGTAAGCTATTGTCACTGAGGCCAAAGGGCTGACTCTGGGCCCTATTTGGATTCATTTGCCCTCCCCCCATTAAGAGAATGACTCTTACAAGTTAGGGGGAAATGTGTTTTTTTTTTAGAAACTAGCCAAATTCGAAGGACAGCTAGCCCTCTGCCTTTATCACACAGGCCCACCTCAACTGTAAGAAGGGATAGGGCAAAAGCTAAGCGTCATGGATTCATCCAGGCTTTGGCCCACAGTGAGCCAGAGAAAAAAAGTTGAAAATTGAAAATGTGTCCCCCTGGAACCTCTGTGGCCCAGGCCTGGAGACGAACAGGCTCACTTTCATCATGGAAAAAAAAAACCATAGAAACAGTCTAGCTTTTAACATCTTAATCTTTCAGCCTCTGGGTTTTATTTTTATTTCTGAAGCGAAATATCAAATGTACAATTACTGAGTTGTATTGCAGATGACTTCATCTTTTTTAAGAAATGGCCGAGGGCCGGAGATTTAGCTCAGTGGTTCCAGTGCCTGCCTCACAAACATTAGGTCCTGAGATTGTTCCCTGGTAACCACATACAATGCTGGGCGTGGTAACTCACGCCCACCAGCAATCAATACCACATACCAAAGTGCCGGGCGTGGTGGCTCATGCCTGTAATCCCAGCACTCCGGAGGCAGAGGCAGGAGGATCGCTGAGTTCGAGGCTTGCCTGGGATACATAGTGAGCTGAGGGCCAGCCTGGAACTACAAAGCGAGACCCTGTCTCAAAAAAAAAAAAGAAAAGCAGCGGAATTGTTTTCTAGGATTCTAGGATGATAGTTTGATTCTGTATTCCTTCCAAGAAGTATATGAGGCTCTGCTTTGTCCACCTTCCTGTGACAGGGGTGCAGTTGGTTGCTAGCGGTATTGTACCATTCTGTCATTGTGTGATGGGGACCTCTCTTCATGTACGTATTTCTCACCAGTATATCTACTTGCTTTGGTGGAATAGCTGCTCATGTATTTTGCTCATTTTCTAACTGATTTACTTATTGCTTGTTTTTTTTTTTTGATGGAAAGTCATATATCAGGGGAAAAGACCTATGTTTCAACCCCTTTCTTTCTGCATTCTATCTCATCTTCTTACTTTTATAACTAAGTTATTGTTCTATACCATAAACATATACTAATGAAAATTTTGAAAAATGTATAAAGCATTTAATTATGTAATTGCCCCTCTATTGGATTTATATACTTACTTTTACTATTGTTTTGATTTTGCCTAATTATTCTTTCACATATGTATGGTTATTAGTTTAATATATATTATTCATTAATTTTGTTTTTGCTTTTGTTTTTTTTCAGAAAATTCCAAAGGCTTAGAACACTGACATTTTATCTGTTTCTTCTCTTTGGAGGTGTTTTTTGAGGTTTTTATCCCTTTTTAAAATTTTTTTTTTAATTTTTATCTTTGGGTTTTTGTCCTTTTTTTTTTTTCAGTTTTTGAAACAGGTCTCACTTCGTAGTTCAAACTGTCCCTGAACTCAGTATGTAGCCCAGGCTAGCCTTGAACTCAGAGCAGTCCTCCTTCTTTGCCTCCTGAGTGCTGCAATTACTAGCCTGAGCCACTATGCCTGTCAGAAAGTGTTTTTTTTTTATTTTAATCTTTATCGGTACATTATATATACACATCTTGATCACACACAATATTGAGAATTTGTACTAGCATATGACACAACTTAATTCTCATTTTTCCCCACAGGGAGAGGTTTTTATATAAGGCACGATTTAAAAAAAGTACAGGAACTGTTTATTTTTTGAAACTTTATTACAGTAAAAGACACATTGCCATTAATGCCCTTTACAATAGCCCCTCATTAGAAAATAATTCAATTGTACCTATTGCATCATTCTGACCATTTCCTGAAACTGTTCTGGAAGTGAGTCTTCCGTTAAGTGGTTGTATCTGTCCTGACGTCCTAAACTAATTCAGAGCATTTAACTGTCATAGTCCTTTTGACTTAGGGGAAAAACCAGAAGTTGCCTGGTGTCAGGTCCCACGAATGTGGTGACTGAGACTCACCGCAGTGCGCTTATGGGGTGGCCTCTCCAGGGAACGGTCCTCAGCTGCCGTGATCACTGAGTCTGTGTCATTCCTCATAAAGACACAAAGGAGAACTTTCAGAACTGCTTTAGAATTGGCAAGAATGATGCTTTGTGTTTGAAACAGTGGGAAATATCTTGAGGGGGATTTACGGTAATGTAACTTTTATTATAATAAATAAATGTTTAAAGTTTAAGCATGAATCATACTTTTTGATTACTCCTGGTCTATTTTATTGGTATATCATATATCTTTTTATGCCCAAAATACATTGTTGCTTTTACATGCCTTTTATTGAAATATATCTTGCTGTTATATTTCTGTTTACATTTATTTCTTATTTTATTTGGCATTATCAATTGTCTTAATTTTTCCATGAATGCTATTTTAAGTGTATATTTATTTGCTGCAGGATTTACTTAGAAGTTGTACAGGAACATGATGTACAGATACTTAGCTAAATTAATTTCTAACAAATGAATTGTTTGGATGAGTCCAGTTATCTGTGTACTTTATTTTTATGGACTCTCAAAACGTCAATAGCTTTTAGCAACTGAATTAATTACATTCAGCAAATATTACAGTCAGAAGCAGTTGCAGACATGGCAGTATTCAAAGGGATTTCACAGCAATTCAGATGCAAAAGGTAATTCATTGTTCACTTATTTTCTCAATAAAGATTGATTTAATATCCGTGAGTGGGAGGCATTGTGTTTTGTCCTTACCCTAATGAAGCTCACAAGCTAATAGAGCATTCAGGGAGGAGAAAAAAAATATCCTTCTCATGATAACAAGTGCAGAACATTATTTACTTTGGCTGGAAACCTAAGATGTTATCTCTTGATTTGTTTTTGCCCAAGCACCTAATTCTCATATTGGTGATGTAAAATCTCTCATATTTAACTCCAACAAAGTTGTGTCACTATTATTTACTCTTGTGTTGACAGGAGTTGAAAAGCCATAATACTTTCTATTAGCAATAAGAAAGGTTATGTTATCATGTGGTCATGACTCTGGTTCAGGAATATATTAGTCCTTTATATTATGAACTAAGTCAGAATATTAGAAATTAAAGGTATTAAAATAGAAGGTAGATATATGATTCTCTAATAATGGAACCAGATAGGAAGAACTCAATACATGGCCACTTCCAGGAAGAGAAATTGAGAGATCTATAATTAAGAGGTTATGAGAAAGGGAACACAGACAGGAGAGAAGAAATACAAATATGAAGAAGAGTGATATTGTAATGTCACAGGAGCCACCATGAATGAGGCTTTCAATAACACATAGTGGTTATTCACATCAGCTACAGAAGAAAAATATTGAGAAGTCTGAGAAACAGATTCATTTCTATACCATAATAAAGAATAATTTTAGGAGTGAATCAGACTGAAAAGTAGAAGGATAGGATAAAGATAGGACAAAATATATAAAGATATGCTATTTGTAAATGTGGTTTAAAATTGAAGAAATGACATGAGTTTAGTTTGGGTTAGGGATAGTCCCAGGAAAGAAAGTTGCAAATAATCACAAAGACTGACTTGATTGACCTGTTTCATTTTCACAGATCAGGCTAGAAATACACAAGAACAAGTCTTTATGTGATAAAGGAAAAAAATCACTAATTTTCAAAAAAAACCTTTAAATAACATTAGAAACTTACATGATTGTACTTACCCATGAGGCACACAAGCGCCCCTTTATTGAGCACAATCTTCACATACATTTACCTTCTTCATTTGTTATTACATATTGCTTCACGAGGATGAGGAAAGAATTCACGGAACTTCTTGTGTTACAGGCATACCTGGGTATCTTTGGCACATTGATTCAGGAAACCCTGTAGCTATAAAAATCCAAGGACATTCAAATCTCTTGTATACAATGGCATAGTGTTGGTATAAAGCCTATGAACTTTCTTCTGTATACTTTAAATCATCTCTAGATTATGTATAGTACCTAATACAATATAAATACTATGCAAATAAAGCCCATCAGTATTACAGGAGTCTTTTCAAAACAAACAGCAAGTCAAGGAGAGATTGCAGTGAAGTATTTCTAAGAAAACAACCTCCAACCTAGATTGATATATCTTGCAAAACAATTTTTCAAAATCTATGGGGGAAATAAGTTACTTCAATGACAAAGATCACCTGAGAAGCTTCATGAATACCAAACCTGTGTTACAAAAACGTCTAAACAATATCCTAGAAAAAGAAAGTGACACTTCCAACTCGAAGAGCCCTAATAGAATGAAGCCATTAGGCAAGGCAAGTAACTAAATGGCAGGGAGAAATTAAAAAAAAAAAAATAATAATAATAATAGAGGCAACTATAGGAAAATTGCATGACAAATGTAAGTCAACTTGTATCAATTATAACCATCAATGCTAATGGCTTCACTTCACCAATTGAAGAAATAGACTGGCAGAATGGATCAAAAAGCAAAATTCAACAATACATTAGCTATATTCAAGAAACACATGTAATTCAGAAAGAAATCCATAGACTGAAAGTAAAAGGGTGGAGAAAATTCTCCATGTGACAGGAAATGGCAAAAAAGCAGGAATAGCTGTCTTATTTTAAGACAAAGTAGACCTTAAAGCAAACTAGTTAAGGGAGACAACGAAGGCACCATATCCCTGTACAGGGAACAATCCAAGAGGAAGAAATGAAAATCATAAATACATATGCACCAAACATTACCACATCCAACTTTATAAAATAAATATTAGTTCATGAAAAGCAAAAAAGCACTAATACACTAAGAGTGAGGACTTCAACACCCCACTGTCACAAGGTGATCAACCAGACAAACCATCAACAATGAAATGCTAGAACTGAACCAAGTTTTTGAACAAATGGACTTAATAGATGTCTTCAGAGTGTTCCACTCCACAAAATCCGAATACACATTCTTGTCAGCTGCAAGTGTCATTTTCCAAAATAGACCACAAGTTATAATACTGTATTGCTCATGGACAAAGACAAGAAAAATCAGTATAAATTCAGTACAGATACTATTTTCCCAATGCTTTCCACCCATAATTGGTTGAATCTACAGGGGCAGACCCCACAGCTATGGGACGCTGAGCATAAATTATCTCTGGAAAAGCTGAAACTTTCTGTGAAGAACTGTAACACAGTTCTTTCAATCTGGAACAAATTACTTTTGCTGAAGCTTTTCCTACTTGCTTAATTTTTCATATTTGTGAGACACTTGTTTAACTACAGAAGTGTATCAATTACACAATAATATTTTCCATGGCCTGTGGACAGTTTCCAAAAAAACTTTCCTATCTGCTGAAACTTGAAGAAATTCAAAAAGAATTTGCTTTGATTGAGAACATTCTAGGGAGTTCTACATTACAGTAAATGTAATTCTAGTTGATAAAGCACTAGACATGTACTTCTAAAACCCACAATTTATAACAATAACAAAAATAAGGTATAGTTCTAGAATATGATGTTTCAACTGGCTAAGTACTGGATATTAAAATTTTGATAAGACTATCTTCTTACTGAGTTAGAGATAGGCAAGACCCATGGAGTAGAGAGCAAATATTTTGGAATGGCTGTACAGGGAATAGGATTAAACAACTGCAGATAAATAAAATAAATTCTACCTGGGCATGAAAATCTACCAGATAAAGTGCTGACTTATGCAAGAATAAAAGTGTAACAAGTAGATAAAAGAAATTTAGCATCCTATATTCCCAGACACTAATTGTATTAGGAGATTTTTGCACAATTTATAATTTTTAGAAAGGAATACTGGTACATTAGGAAGGAAGGCTATAATTAATTAAATGGGAGCTATTCAGAGCTAAAAATTAATAGGCAGGAACAGCATGAGGTCAAAAGTGACAGGAATTACTAGGATGGAAATTCAGTATAATTCATATGGAAGAACAAAAAGCCCCCGGTCTAGGAAAGAATGCAAAAATATTCTGAGTAGATTTATGCAGTGTGAAAATTAGAAAAAGTTATGAAGAAGGTGAAGAATAGGTTACCTTGGGCCAGAGATTTAGCTCTGTGGTTCTGGAGCCTGCCTAGCAAGCACAAGGTCCCTGGTTTGATCCCATTAACCACACACAACAGTAGTGCATGTGGTGACTCACACCCACCAGCAATCAGTACCACATACCACAAATGCCAGGTGTGTTGGCTCTTGCTTGTAATACCAACACTCGGGAGCCAGAGTCAGGTGGATTGCTGAGTTTGAGACTTGCCTGGCCTACACAGTGAGCTTAGGGCCAGCCTGAACTACAAAGTGAGACCTTGTCTCAAAAAAAAAAAAAATTACCTGGGTGGCAATGGAAAAGAAAAGGTCTTAGTTGAAGAAGGCAAGTCTGATCATGGAGCTGTCGTGTATGACACTATATCTTAAATTAATAAAAGCTAGATACTACGAAAGTAATATGGAGACAAGAAATTTTTGCAATTAAATATGAAAGACTAAATATTAGTGGATACCATGCTGAGATTATAACCAATGTGAAGAACAAAAAATAATACCTGCTGAGGACACAAACAGGCTTAATGCGTGGGAGAAGAGGTATGGCTGATAAGGAACTGCTAAGTCTCAGAGCACATAGGTGGGAAAGACTCTTTATCAACACTGGAGCTATGAAAAGTAGCCCAGAATGTATGGATGTGAGTCAGATTCTTAAAGCTTAAGTTAGATTTTGAATA
Organism: Thryonomys swinderianus; assembly: GCA_004025085.1. Taxonomy (NCBI): domain Eukaryota; kingdom Metazoa; phylum Chordata; class Mammalia; order Rodentia; family Thryonomyidae; genus Thryonomys; species Thryonomys swinderianus. Next base: position 17,233 of record PVIC010000426.1, read on the forward strand.
GAAGAAACAACCTAACTCAGTCTTTTGGATCTAATATATAGCAAGAGCAGGACATACGTTGCCTTCTTCATTTTACAAATCCAGAAAATTGCATGTCAGAGAGTTATTAAGCATTAAGTGACTTTCAGTAACCTCACAGGTAAACAATATAGGGTGGAAGGACATTTCAGAATGCATGAAATACTGTAAGAAAGAATATAGGTTATGAGTGTGGAGCTTTTAATAGGAAATACATGAAATACTATAGGAAAGAATATAGGTTATGAGTGTGGGGCTTTTAATAGGAAATGATAACTGAGGACAGTGGTGGCAAAACTATGGTGTTTGTGCCATACCGGGTTGTTTGTTATCAATGAAGCTCTAAAACTGACCTAGGTAGTTTCCAAAAAAAAAAATCAGTGAATGTAAGATTTGCAAGATAAGCCACAAACTGGTTTGAAAGGAATCCTTATGGACTTCACTAAACAGGATTCTGTTATATAAAATGCACCAATACAGAATTCAATTTAAAAAAATGAGGCAGTGACCCAGGATAGGACACACAGGTAGAAAAGATTGTGGACCTCCTGCAAGTGAACTGAACTCAACAGGCGACAGAGTATACACTGCCGAAATCAGTAACCAATATCAAATTTCTTGCTTTCCCGCCTCAACATCTTCCTACTGATTAATAATCAGATCAGGTAAATGATGTACTTCAGACGCGCCTTTCCACATGCACGGAGCTACTCTCCCGGGACAGACACATCATCGCTGTTCCTCTTGCCTATGGCAATGACACTTCTCACATCTCTTTCACCTTTACTCTCCTCCCTTCCCCATCTTCTTTAGCACCACAGAGAGATCATTCTAAAACACGACATGTTCTTTTCACTGTGCTCTGGAATTTGACCATCGCCTCTCTCTGACCTTCTGGGTAAAGGCAGCAGGGTTTGCAGAGCTCTTGATCAGGCCTCACTTTATTGGCATCACCAAGCCCGCGTTTCTCACAGTGTGCCATGCCTTCTAGACCTTGGGTACTCACGTGGGGGATTAATTATCTTCTGTCTAAAATTTATACTTTCCCTTGTCTCCCACATCTCAGCTATTCCACTACTTAGGTCTATAACCATGTCATATTTTATAATAGTCACCCTATTGTTCTAACTGGAAGACCCACTCCACCTATCTGTAGCCGTGGTACCACCCTTGAATTTTACTTTCTCTGTAAGACATAACAGCTGTCTTCCCCCTCAGCTGCAGCTTGCCTACTGAACACCCAGATTTCTGCTCATGAGCACAACAGTCCCGATGCTCCAAACCTGTATGTTTGATCTCTAAGATTCATGTTTCCCACATGCGAAGTTTGTTCTTGCCTTCTCCTCTTTGTCTTTTATAAATTTTAGCATCTTCCAACATAATGTCTTCATGTAGTCTGAAATCAACTGTGGAAGAAAACATGAATTATTATGGTACTAAGTAGAAACGTAAAGGCATCAATGTGTATACATGTGTTTCATCAAAAGATACTTAGGAATTCTTATGAGAAGCACAGTTTTTGTATACAAGATGACTCAAGTTGATATAGAACATAAAAACTGTTTTGTGTTAATGTATAGGAATCAGTTCATAAGACTAGCCCTTCAGAAATGTTCTGCTTAGAGACTACATAACATTTAGGATTATATAGACTGAAACTTTTATCGGAGTGTATTGACTTTAATCAGCTAAAAATATTCAGCTGCCATGATTCCTCTAAAGCATGGAGGAAAAATATATTCATGGCATGCTTTAATTTATGGTACATGAAGCAATGGTTATGACGAGGAAGATGGAAAGAAACATAGATTGTTCAATTCAAATTAGTTCTTATTTTCCATGATGGTCAGTCTTCTTTATAGATATTTAAAATGCCTTACTTGCTGTTGAAAAGTAGAATTAAAGCTAAAAATGTACCTGTGAATGTTTAATATTCTTTTTGTGCTATGCATATTTTTCCTCTTACAATCCAACATAACTTGATTTTAAAGAATTAGATACTTGTATTTCCTATAGGTATTTTATGCTTTTACTTATTTTTAAGATTATTTGTGTATTTATTTATTGGTACTGGGGATCAAACTTGGTACATGAAGCTTTCAGGGCAAGTGCCAGAAGCCCTGAGCTAAATCCCAGACCCTTGTTTCATACATTTTTTAAGAGAAAACAAAAAATGTATATACGAACACATCCCTTGTTTTGATAGATAATTCTGAGTCTAGGATGTGAAAATCAGTTCCTCTAAAATTGTTAGTAATTTGAAAGTCCATGACTTCAGTGTGTTTTTGGTTCTAAGCTGGGAGCTGATCTAAAGAAAACAGAGCATTAAACAGACAGACACACGCTCCATGGGTTTCCTTTGTTTGAATAAGTGAATGTTTAATATCTGTAAATATCCAGTTGTGAAACTCAAAAGACATTTATTTGGAGAAAATATAACTTTGTGTAACCTGTGCAGCACTTTGCATCCTGAGCTGCTGAAGTTTTCTATTGCCTTCACAATTGATTGAGACTTAAATATAGCTTGTGCATTTGCTGAAGTGTATTGTGTCACACAATAGGAAATTCTCAAGGCCAAGGCATTTGCTTAGCTTCTGTTCACTTTGGGATTTTATCTGTTCCTGTCCATTAAGCTTATGTCTAAACATTGCATGAACTTGAGAGAACAAAAAAATATAAGTCACTGCAGCTTCAGGGAGTGCTTTAAATTCTATGGCATTTTTGCGAATCATTTTGTATGGTATTATTTAGTTTTCTCTAACAATAACAACAAAAATCCCTAAAAGCCCATATAGTTACATTGACCATCGCTTTCTAAGAAAAATGTTGTCACAGAAATTCTCAATATTTATGCAAATTAAGGTTGTAATAGTTCACAATGGAGATATGAACCTTCTGTCCCAAGCCATATTGGAGAATGTGAATACCACGGGACTGAGTGTACAAACAGCTCTTGCAGCCTGGGAAAATGAAGGGTCTTTTCATATGATACTTAATACCTGTCCGTACCTAGTCTTTGCATTGTAAGTCATGCAGTGCATGGACAAAAGTTAAGAGGAGATGTCAGTCACTAAAATAATACATGAAGTACATACAATTTTATGTAAACTAGGAAAGAGATACTTCTAAATTTCTTAGATCTCTTGTATTTGCATGCTATATGTTTTACATCTCAGAGTTGGCTCGTATTTCTTGTTATCTAAGGATGATTCTTCCTAATTCTGAGATATATTTTTGTCATCTCATTTAAAAATGAATACTTATAAAGGGAACTGATATACTTTGAATGTAATCATCATTTTTATTATACAGTTTTGAATTTAATAATCATTAAAGAACAGTGTTTCAACAGTATACAGTTTTTCCCTATTGTAGCAAGATACATTTATAGTTTATAAGTACACTTTTCATGGGGGACTGGTGTCTGTACTGTACACATCACCTCTGCATCCTTTTTATTTCCTCTTCCCTTCTCCTGGCCTCCATCTTTATCTCCAGATCTCCTTTTCATATTCAACATGGCTGTGCCCCTGTCCCCCCGTTGTCTATTTCGAGGTGCACACAGAGAAGAGAGGTGCCATTTTGATCTGGTTTCTTCTGTCACGTCTGCAGGCAGAACGCGTTCCAAGTCACTGCTGTGGACGGGGTCTGCAGCGGGCTCATCCGGTGCCTCTCGGCCGAAGACTCTGCCGACTGGCTACAAGCAATAGCAACCAGTGTTTCGAACCTCACAAAGCACAATGTAAGTAGCAGCTCGAGGAATGTGTGACTATACAGCTTCTCTGCTTTGTAAAGTGCTTCCATCTGTATTTAACTTTGAATCAGCTGTGTGGTGTTCTTCAAAGAAGGAGCTACTTCATGTTTGACCAGAAAATCCTTCTGGAACACGCATCAGGAGAAAATCTCCTTTCCCTGAGAGTTTCCATATGGCTTGTCCATTCAAAACTGTTTTCCCATGTTAGTCTTCATTTATAAACATCTCAAGTATCTGCTTTATTTAAGTGCAAATCAGTATTTAATATAAGTATTAAATGCATTTAGGTAAAATCATTCTGGGCTAATCTAATCTGAATTTTAAAGGAACATTATTTATTTACTTCGACTGATCTTGGGACTGCAATTGGGAATGCTTACAGAGTAAAAAACCTGGGGCAGAAGATGCTGACAGGGAGCCTGAAGGTCTGTTTGGCACTGTGCTGGCACAAGGAGAGGCGGAGCTTTTCAGTGTGGGATCCAGTTACTTGCACAGAAGAGCCAGGTCGATTTTTCTAGAGATGCCTTTGGTACATTTTTTTCTACCTTTCAACTCCAGCATTTTCTTCCCTCTACATTCTTGTGTCTCTTTTTTTGGTAACTGCCTTCTCATTATTAATGACCAAAACAATCCTGTCTCACCTACGTCGAGAGAATGTATAACGTAATAAAATGCACAGAATTATATACTTCATTTCCTTGAGTGTTGATATAGGGTAAGTAGGGCTTGTTCTGTTTTAAGAAAAAGTATCCTCGTCCGTACTTTGGTCTTACTCCTCTCCTCTGTCTGCAGCTGTTACATTCCATCTGAGGCACTTAAGAAGTCCTAAGAGAAATTCAGAAGTTTAATATATAAAAAACTCCATATCTGAAAATCAAAACTATATTATAGATATATGTATATCATTAAATATTTCCAGCTAGAAAATTCAGGGTTACTTTCCATGTGCAACTACCATTACATGTTTAGAAAAAGCAGATTCTCAATAAATGTTGAAATGACAAAAAAAAATTTAAACAAACATATATAACTCTCACAAACCTATAAACCTATAAATCTTTCCTTATGTAAATGACATCCAAACCTGAGTAACTTTGCAGATATTTTGTTTGGAAATCTAAGATATAGAAGTGGCAGACATGTCTTTCTTTTTTTTTTTCTTTTTTTTTTTTTTTTTGCTTTTTGAGACAGGGTCTTGCTTTGTAGTTCAGGCTGGCCCTGAGCTCACTATGGTGCCCAGGCAAGCCGCCGCGAACTCAGCAATCCTCCTGTCTCTGCCTCCTGAGTGCTGGGATTACAGGCGTAAGCCACCACGTCAGGCATTGTGGTATGCGGTGTTGATTGTTGGTGGGCGTGTCTCCACGCCCAGCATTATATGTGGTTACCGGGGATCAAACTCAGGACCTTGCGCTTGCGAGGCAGGCGCCGGAACCACTGAGCTAACCCTTCGGCCCAGACATGTCTTTCTTAAAAATAAGAGAACCACCAGCCATGGCAGCCAATGGTTCAAGCTTTGTTTCAGCTTGTGACTTTGGTAACAGTGAGCACCACAGTGGTGGCTGTCCAAGTGCACACAGATGCTCTGTGAGTGGACATGATACCCAGCATGTCAGTACCTACTCTGTTTTCCAGTGGCCATGTGATTTCCCTCCTCAGTCTACAGATGATTTATTTTTATGTATATATTATCCTCAATATTTAGAATCATATCGTCTTTTGAACTTTGTGTGTAAACCTATGTTGTACGATGGTGTGAATAAAGGCAGAAGGAAAGGGATCATTTTGATGGTGCCTGAATCAGTTAAATACACTGAGACTTGGCTGAAGAGCTTTGTCAAGGAGGAAGCCTGACCTGGTCAGGACTGGATGGGCAGGACTGACCCTCTTCCATAATCTTTGCTGATATGTGTGGTCATGTTAACTTAAGGTATTTAGAAATGAAAGAGGTGGTGGAGAAGAAGGAAGGAAAAAAAGAAGGAAGGAAAGAGAGAGAAAGAAAGAGAAGCAAATCAAAACAAGGCAGCTTTCAGAAGATTCTTTCCTTTTCCTCTTATATTCTATAGATGTTACAGTCAGGGGTAGATAACTGTCTGGGATTTTGAATTTCTATTGCATTGCTATGGAGACTACTTCCTTTGGATGAATGTTTCGTGAGAATGAAGTCATCCAGTTGATAAGCAACTGAAACCACAATATAGTACTTGAATTTAAAGAAAATGAAACCCAAAAGTCATTAGCCTCCATAATCCTAAAGAAGGTACATTAATAGGTGCCCTGTTGTTGAGATTCTTTATCCAACATTCACAGTTTAAGAAAGAGAAGTATGATTGACTCACTGTTTAGGGGATGCAGTCAATGGTCTTGGCTTCAAGACGGAAATATCTTAGCAGAAGTGTGTGATGACAGAAGTTCATGGTGGGCAGAAAACATCACCTAGAAACACTGGCAGAGAGGAATGGGCAAAGGACTGTGACCCTCCTAGACATCCCCAGGAGTGTGCTCTGCTATTCTGCTTTGTGTTTCTTAACCCAGTGTAGTTGGCATTTCAGGACTGATGCTCTCAGAAGGAAAAGATGCGTTGTATTATGTGTCTCATCTTTGTAAATTAGTGCCAGGAGATACATGAAACATACAGAAACAGACAATACTCTCATCTTACCTTGTTTTATGTGCTGGAAAAACCATGTGCTTATTACAATATTGGTCTGTTATAAGTTACTTATTTATTCTTTCATCTGTCTATAACTATATTCTATTCTTAGTTTTTTTGTAATCAGTTCTTCCTAAAAAATACTTGTGATTACAATGTGGTACTGTATAAGTGAGAATGGGGAAATAAATGTACATTCCTAGAGCTAGAAAATAAAATAGATCAGTTTATGAGGAAATAGAAAATTCAGAAATGGACTACAGAATCACAAGAGGAAAGATAACAGTTTTATTCTTCCTTCTCTGTAACAGGGTATTATCAAATAATGTTTTCTTCTATTTTATATATAAGTAGGCATCTCCCATTGGGGCATTTATTAGGTACTGGGTGATTCTTGGATGTCTTCTGTTTCTGATTTGGAAAGCAGAACTCTCTTTAATACTCTGTCTTGAATAACCTTTTAGCCAGCACCAACTGGTGTTCCTGAGGGCCTAAATAGTCCTGCTGAAATTCTCATCACCCAATATCAGTTTCATGCATATTCTCTTTGGTACAAAATGATAATGACTATAAACTTTTGTCATTTATATTACACAGAATAGTGGCAAGAAGTTGGAAAATGTCATTTCATCAATAATTCAAACCTGGAACATAGAGCTCACTTCATTTTATCAGATTTTAATTTTATGTGCTTAGGTAACAGAATGTCCTTCCTCCTCCTCTGTATGTTCCTAATCCTCAAAAATCTATGAATATTGTGTATCCTATGGCAAAGGAGAATTAAGGCTATAGATGTAATTAACACTGTTAATGAACCTATAAGTGTTTGGGAAGATTAGCCTGGATTATTCAAGGAGGTCAGATGTATTTATTGATGCCTTTTAAAATGGAAGAAGAAATTAGAGTGAGGGAACAAAAGATGTTGGTCAAAGAAGGGCTTGACCTAGTGTTGCCAGTGGGGGATGGGAATCCAAAGAAACAGACAGCCAGCAAGAGTGGAAGACGACATTTCTACTCCAGATTTTCCTGACTGGAAGTATTGCTGCTGTCTACCTGGCTTTAGAACATAGGATTTAGAACATAGGATATATTAGATAATAAGTATGTTAATTACGTATCTGTTCATTTACACAGCAGGTTTGCAATGATTTGTTATAGCAGCAACTGAGAACAAACATAGCTTCTCTTTTCTTCAGATAAACCCATTTGCATTTTATCCCTAAGTGAAAAGCTCACAGAGTAACTTAAAAATCAGACCTTTACTCTTGCCGTCTTTGGCTTTTTCCAAGAGCCACTTAATTTCCTCGCCTCTATTAGAAAATAACCTGACCTTTATCTTATTAATCAGCACACGTACAAAACAACTTATAACAATATCACTAGAGTTCCTAGATAAGTAATTAATTGCAATTATAAAAAGAAAATTGTCATTGTTGACTGCACCCAGCCTGAACATGAACTGTCTTTTGAGTTGGAAATGGGCCTTCTTCCTCTTGGTGTCCGGGCAACCACGGCTCGAAGCACTCAGAGGCCATGGAAGATGAGGACAGGGGAGCTGGGCAAGAGCTGCCCGCGGCTGGGACTCGCTCAAGACTGCTGAGGTCACCAGAAAGCCGCAAGGGAGGAAGCAAGGAGGAGGCTGCTGTGAGGAGGAGATGGCAGGCCTGGCCGGGGAGGGAGCAGGGCCCGAGCGAGAGACAGTGGCTTTGTGTGACTGAAACCGCTGGACTGAGTCACCAAGTATGTCCTGTGTCGGTACTCAACACAGGGCACACTAAGCCAGTGATGAAGTGGATGAATGATTTTGTCATTCAAATGCTAGTTGTTCCATGGAAAATTCACTGAGAAAGGGGAGGGAGGAAAGTCTCAGTTGGCATTGAAGTTAAGAATTTGCGGATTCTGGGCTGGAGGAGGGTTAGCTCAGCGGTTCCGGTGCCTGCCTCGCAAGCGCAAGGTCCAGAGTTCCATCCCGGAAACCACATACAATGCTGGACGTGGAGACTCACGCCCACCAGCCATCAATACCACATACCACAGTGCCGGGCGTGGTGGCTCACGCCTGTAATCCCAGCACTCAGGAGGCAGAGACAGGTGGATTGCTGAGTTCGCGGCAGCTTGCCTGGGCACCATAGTGAGCTCAGGGCCAGCCTGAACTACAAAGCAAGACCCTGTCTCCAAAAAGCAAAAAAAAAAAAAAAAAGAAACAAGGTAGAAAACTATAATCACCCAGAAGGACCAGTAATAAATGAACTATAATAATTTACATTTAATTGCAAATGAAGCTAATAGTTTAAAACACATTTATAATGTATTCATTTTATTTGTTTAAAAATACGCTAGTGATTTAGTAGTTTCCTACAACTTTTCCACTGAAAGGGGTGGAAGAGATTATCTAGTGCTCTGTCTCATCCAATTAAGAACAATCTACTCCAAAGCCGGCTTTGGACAGCTCTCTGCTGGAAATCTTTCAAGGACAAGAAGGCTGCTGCTTTGCAATTTAGCGGTTGAATTTTTGACAACTCAATATTAGGTGATACTTCCTTAGACTGAATACAAATCTGTCTTGTAAATTTCATCCATTTGTACCAGTTCTGCCTTGGGAAAGAGACTATAATTTAACTTCCTGTTTCATTTGGCAGTTATTCAACTATATAAAGGCAAGTATCATGTGCTATAATCTGCTTCTTTCTTTCCTTTTGGTGGAAATATTATTGGTTCTTTCCTGTTCCTCTCCAGGAGGGCACTCAAGACTTTCCCTGTTCTGTTCACTGTTTCTCACCAGGGGAGCCCCTTGTAATAAACAGAGCTCTATTTATGTATTTAAAGATTTGATTTTCTGTGTTACCATAAACTCAAGTATCTTAAAGATTCACTATTGTCTTCAAATGCATTTACAGTTTTGGAGTATTCCTGTAAAATCATACCCTGAAAACTCAATAATATTGCCTCTTATGATGACTACTCAAGGACCATGTTTTCTACTAACCTTTACATCAAGTGAAGTAGCAAGATTGAACAAAATGTAAAGGTCAAGTCTGTATTTTAAACAGACTTCCGAATCAGAAAACTTGGGTTTTGTATTGGTTATGCCGATTACAAAATACTTACACCATGGTGCTGCAGGCTACTATCCAAACAGTATCTCCAAAAGGTTCAGGTCCTCAGTTTCTTAACATTTCAAAGACTGAGCTTTTATAATTCTTGCTTTTGTTTTTTGTTTTTTGTGTTTTTTTTGAGACAGGGTCTCACTTTGTAGTTCAGGCTGGCCCTGAGCTCACTATGTAGCCCAGGCAAGCCTCGAATTTAGCAATCCTCCTGCCTCTGCCTCCCGAGTGCTGGGATTACAGACGTGAGCCACCATGCCCGGCACTGTGGTATGTGGTATTGATGGCTGATGGGTGTAAATCACCACGCCCAGCATTGTATGTGGTTACTGGGATCAAACTCAGGACCTTTTTCTTGCAAGGCAGGCGCCAGAACCACTGAGCTAAATCTCCAGCTCTCATTCTTGCTTTTTTAAAAACTAGATTATAACAACATTGAAATAAGGCTTCTAAGTGAAGTTTCCAATGTCATAGCTTGGAAGGCAATATTTTTAAAGAACATAATCCATTCAACATTAATGAAAAGCTAATATTTGTCCTCCATCTTTGAGAAGAATTCTGTGTCTAAGATTCAGTGAACAGAGACATTTGTACAGAATATTAGCACAGCATGTGTCTGTACAAAGGAAAATTGCATAAGTTCAATTATAGCAATAAATATATAGAAATTACTCCCAGTCTCAGGTAAGATGAAAATGTGTAAGTGATTATAAGTGAGGTTTTCTTAAAGCTTCAGTTATTTTTAAAGACATATCTTTAATTTGATATCATTTATAATACTAAATATCCTTCATAAAATAATAAAAAGTCACATTTGCTTGTTTTTCACTTTTCCTCTGATACACAGCTGCTAAGTAACAAATCACTGTAAAGGATGAATTTTAAATGATCTTTTAAACATTGAGCCTCTCAAATATAGCAAGAATTGCAGTTTTCTTTCTTTCCAGTTACAGTGCAAAGTAAATGACCTAATTCATAATCTGTCAATACATGGCAGTCTCTGCTTGTGTTTTGTATACAAGTTTACATGTTTTTGTTCTTAGAATAGTCTTCTGGGCTCCTGAAAGACTTGTTTCAGGACCAGAATGTTGATAAAGCTGGATGTGATAAGTTAAACATATATGTCTTGTAATTACTACACTACCAAGCAACTACATAAAAGATTTACAGCTGAGATGGTTCATTTGCAAAAGAGACAGAGAAGCAGGTAAAGTGCTGGTGTTTCCTTCAGCCAGCATTTATCAGCATTTTAATTTTTCCTGATCATTCTTTCCTACCTCAACACACAGATGAAACCTTATTGACAAAGAGGATTTCATCTGCCATTTCTGTAAAGTTACTTGCTAGAAAAAGGTTTTTAGAAATTCTACTTTTTTTTGTTTGTTTGTTTTGTTTTTTGAGACAGGGTCTCACTTTGTAGTTCAGGCTGGCTCTGAGTTCACTATGTAGCCTAGGTAAGCCTCGAACTCAGCAATCCTCCTGTCTCTGCCTCCCAAGTGCTGAGATTACAGGCGTGAGTCACCACGCCCGGCATTGTGGTATGAGGTGTTGATTGTTGGTGGGTGTGAGTCTCCACGCCCAGCATTATATGTGGTTACCAGGGATTGAACTCAGGACCTTGCCCTTGCGAGGCAGGCACCGGAACCACTGAGCTAACGCGCCGGAACTGAGGAACTTTTGAAAACATAGTTACTGTTTCCTTTATCCCTCCTGCCAAGAATTCTGGAGGGTAGTATTTACTATGTTTCAGCAGTTCAAGGTTATCATGGAGAACCTATCGCCTATCCATCCACCTTATCTTCTTCCACCATCTTTACGATACTTGCTTTCTGGCCGTGTTAGGCTACAATAGTCCAAACATCATGTCAGCGTTCAAGATGAAAATGCAAGGGGACAGAGAGGATTGGGGCCAGCCACATGTGCCTTTAATCATATGAGGACAAAAATTTCCCAATACCTTCATTGGAGCTTCTTTCTTAAGGGTTTGGGGGAAAGATTGTGTATGTGGCAGGTATTTACCGGTCTTGACCTCTGCAGTAAAATGTGACTGTGACTGAGAAAAGACTGTGGATAGTTTTTGTAACAGTCAATCAATGATATCTACCACATGTCTTGGTATACAATGTATGTTAACTCTCCAACACATAATAAGGGAGAGATTTAATTATGTATTTGACTTTACTTAGTAGGTATGTCACCAGTGGTCCTGTGTTTTACACAGTTTTCCAGTTCTTTGAGTCATTTATTTAATTCATAAAGATTCAGTATACTGGATAGTAAACACATCATTTTTCTCTATAAAAATGCTGATTGTGAAAACCTCACTGAAGAAAAACCTTCTGCTATGCCTGCCCCACCACAATGACAGTCTCAACAAAGCTTGTAGGTGAACTGAAAGTCATGTGAAAATAAAGAAAAGCAGAAAGGAGATTTACTGAAAATGAAGTAAAGGCTATGATCAGAGGCTATGGAGTGTGGCTCTGACAGGCGTGGGTGACACTTAAGTGGACCTTTTCTTTCTCTTTGCAGCTGATGACACGTTTGAGTCCTTAGATGTATTTTTGGTGCTAGTTCACTGTTGTTCCTGTTTTTCCTTATACACAAAAATCTGAACATTGGCCACACAGGGACCGACTAGAAAAGGGTCGGGAGAGTGAAATTAAATCACTTTGGAGATAGTCACTGAAATCAGGAGAAAGGCAAGGGTGAGCTTAGGTATATTATATAGAACCTTTTGACAATCGTTATTTTCTAATATCAGTGCTATTAGCTTTGCCTTTTGAGCAGAGGTTCCTGGAGGAAGAGGATTAGCTTCAATGATAGCTGTGAACTGACAACAGCATAACCTGATTTTTGATGATCTTTGATGAAGTTACTTCCATTGGTGAAACACAACTCCTCATCGTCATGGAGATCACTGATGTCCTGTGCATATTATTACCTGCATAGTCTGGGAGATCACTTGTTCACAAGAGTGACTACCTTTTGGCCCTGCAGGCAACAAAGAAACAGGATTAATAGTAGTCCAAGTTTTTGTCATAACTTCTGGGTTGTCTAAGTGCATGGCATGGTACTTAGAAACTGTTTCCCTGTTAACAACAAATAAACTTTTTGTCTTGAGAATAGCTCTGACCTGACGGGGAGTTAGCACTTCTAGTCTCTGTCTCAAAGTTAACATTGCAGTTTGTTGTTAGGATACCTGCAGGTGCTTCTGCCATAAGTCAGGTTGACCATACAGTATATCTCCTTTTTTTTTTGAAAGTATGCCACTGGTTGGGGTTCTTGTTCTACCCTTCAAGTCAAGATTCTCAAAGCATTTCCTTTCTTTTTTAACGTGTAGTGAAATCAATGTTGTCTTAAATCCATGCTTGAGCAGGAGTAAAGGCTGTTTTATTTTCCTAAAGGCATCGGTCAGTCACTTTTTTCCATTATAGAGTGATACACTCAGAGGCCTTTATAGCCTCAAGTAAAGACTTTGCCCTCAGTCCGATTGAATAGACAGATCCTACAAAGCCAGACATCCCCAGGAAGGAATGAAGCTGTTGTTTGGTGTCAGGAGGTCCAAAAACAAAGACAACTTGGATCTGGTCCTTAAACAGCTGTCATTCTTCAGTTGTAAGAATACATCTCAGGTACTGAATTTTGGAGGGATATCTGAGCCTTTTCTTTGTAGATTTTATGTCCTTTCTTAGGTACAAAGATGAGAATTAGTATAGCATATAGTTAGATACCTTCTGAGTTTGGATGCAAAACTAAACTACCATCTACAAATGTAGACCAGTTCCCTGCTTAATCCTTAAATTCCTCAAGACTTTCTCTTGAGGATTGCCTGAGCAAAAAAGTGAGGACTGTTTCTAAATCCTTGGGGAGAATTGTATGGTATATTGCTACTTTTCTCTTGCCATAGAATTTTCCCATTCAAAGGCAAACAGAAACTGGGAGTCTGGATGGAAAGAGATGGAAAAATATATCTTTTAAAATTGAAAATTGTGAACCAATTAGTATCCCCTGGAAGTTGGGAGAATACTGTATATGGATATGTAACTAGAGGGCAGACTGTAATGATAAGCTCATTAGTGAGGTAGAGCTCTAGCACCATCTGATATTCTCTTGAGTCTTTCACATAGGGAGAGCAGGAGTATTGTAGGAAGATTGACATGAGCTCAAAAGGTCATATGTGAGAAAGTTGTCTATGAGAGGCTGGAAGCCTTTTCTTGATTAGATGCTTCTTTCCGTGAGCAAATTGGATGGGATCCTTAAGGACTTATAACTACTGACATAGCTGAATTTGTCCTGACAGATTATACTGTCCATTATACTATCCAGCAGTTTCCACTCGTTGGCTAATTTGAACAGGCAGATGTGGTGTGGTCCTGACAAGTAAAATTTGAGAATTGTCTCCAGTTTGGGTAGTAAGTCTCTTTATACCAAGGTAGTAGGCCACTGTGGGACAAATAGGAACTCATGATTAAACATTTGGTCTTCAAAATGACACATCAGAGGAAGAATAAAGAATCTCTGATTAGGGGCCCCATCAACCTTAACTATAGTTATAGACTTAGAGGAGGGTCTTCTGGGGAAATAATCAAAACAGAATGAGCTGTCTCTGTGCCAATAAGCGATTTAATTGTCACTCATGGTCTCTAAGATTACCCAGGGTTCTTCAGAAGAGATAGTGATGCCCATGGACAGGGGTATTGCAAGTTCCCTTGGGCCTTTTCAGTTGTTGGAACAGGAAATGAGGGTCCTTGGGGGCCTAGCTCCTCTCTGAGAGAGGCTCCAGTGCTATAAGTCAGGCACATTAGCTGCCTCACTTTGGTCCCAGGTCCCAGGCAGTGGTTTGATGCAATTTCTTGGTCAGTGTCTAGCACTAGTGATTCTTGCCTTTGAAACAAGGAATCTTTCTCCACTTGTCCTTGGTTTTTCCAGAAGGCCTGGGTTTAACTATAAGAACTACAGTTTTAGCCTTTCTCTTTTGTCTCTCCAAGGGGTCCCAGTTGTGGAACACAGAAAAGGCTGTCTCCATCAATTGGGCCATCGGTGTCCATGGCCCCATCTGAAGCTTTTGTAGCTTGCAATGACTATCTGGGCCTGTTTGATGGATGAAATTATGTCTCCTTAGTACTTCTCCCTACCTGGAGGATGGATATATATTAGCTTATTTATGAAAGTCTTCAACTAATCAGTTATAGAAGAGAGCTGGATTTTTCTCTGCACTTTGTATGACCCCATTCACTTTTTAATATTTAACAGACTTTTAATGCACTTTTATCCCAATTGTTAGAGCAACTAGCATATCATCCATCATTTCTAGTCCATGACTAATATTATAGTCCTAATTTGGTTCTGTTCAAGGGAGAATAGTCATTCTACAGTGATAAGCATATTGGTGGTTTGCATAGTTCTCAGCTAATCTGCATAGTTCTCAGGGTTGTCTTTTATCTGGGATACAATAAGTGGCCAAGATGAACTGGATATCTCATCATGATAAATAACTTGAACCAAGAGTCAAAACTGAAACCCATCCACAAACTTACTAAGGTCTTCTTCCAGTTTGCCTAGTTGTTCCTTACACGTTGCACATCTGCTCCTGGTAAGAGGACCTCTCTTAGGCCAGGGTAAATGGTGAAATAGAAGAGCAAGAAGCACCACTTTGGGTTCAACTTACGGAGCTTAAACTCTCTTGTGTATCCAGTAGGATTTAAGGCTGTATGAGAAGTAGAAGGTAGGAGACACTGGGTTCCTCTAGGGCATTAGGATGTACTGGAGTTCCCGAATCACTTGGAGGGGACAGAACTGGCTTACTGGCCTGGGCACTGTAAGGAGGAAGTCGAGAAAAACTGTCAGTGTCATCAAACAGATTAGAGAGACAAGCAGGGTCCTCAGGATGTCCCATTTAAAATAACTTGAAGAAGTTTCTTTCCTCTTATTTTCCAAAAAACCACATGTTCTTCTTAATCTGAGGTTTAGCTTTTAAGGCCAGTTAGTAAAAACAAAAAGAAGATGAAAAACGGAAAAAAGAAAATGGTGGAAATTGACATAAGCCCACATCTAGCCAAGTGCAAAAGCAGCATGGTGGGTGGGCACTGGCGAGACAGTATGGTGGTGTCACAGACCAAAACAAAAGCTGAGAAAGAAAATGCATTTTTTTTTTTTTTTGAGACAGGGTCTCACTTTGGAGTTCAGGCTGGCCCTGAGCTCACTATGTAGCCCAGGCAAACCTTGAACTCAGCAATCCTCCTGTCTCTGCCTCTTGAGTGCTGGGATTACAGGCGTGAGCCACCATGCCCGGCAAGAAAATGCATTTTTAGGCAAGGGTAGCCATAGACTAAATTAAGTCATGTCATATACTGGTACAAATTCTCAATGTTGAGTGTAATTGTGATGTGTATATATGATGTATCAATAAATAAGTTAAAAAAAGAATGAAATGTTCCAATAAGACTTCTAAAAAAAATAGATATGAAGCACTACATATTTTTTTCAAAAGTAAATCTGGTAGTCTCTCCTGCAGCAAATGTAATAGTTACTATGATCAGTATGTTATGTTTGTTTTCTCACTCCTGTCTTAATCAAAGGAGGCCATTTAATATATATGATATAAATATATGTTTATATAAAATATATATTTATAAATATACATATATGCATACATAAATATATACATATTTTTATGTATGAAAATATTTAACTATTCTATTTGCTTGTGTCACTACAAATTCCCATTAAGAAAGAAATGATCTGGGCCAGAGGGTTAGCTCAGTGGTTCCAGCACCTGCCTCACAAGCGCAAGGTCCTGAGTTCGAACTCAGGTAACCACATACAATGCTGGGCGTGGAGAGTCACGCCCACCAGCAATCAATGCCACATACCACAGTGCCGGGCGTGGTGGTTCATGCCTGAAATCCCAGCACACGGGAGGCAGAGACAGGCGGATTGCTGAGTTTTAGGCTTGCCTGGGCTGTATAGTGAGCTCAGGGCCAGCCTAAACTACAAAGTGAGACCCGGTCAAAAAAAAAAGAAGAAGAAGAAAAAAAAAAGAAATGATCTGATAGGGTAGGGGGTTGTAGGGGAAGGGGAAAATTAGAATTAGGTCATGTCATGTACTAGTACAAATTCTCAATGTTGAGTGCAGTTGTGATGTGTATATATAATATACCAATAAATTAAATAAGTTGAAAAAAGGAAATGTTCCAATATGACTTCTAAAAAAATAGAAATAAAGCACTACATATTTTTTTTTCAAAAGTAAATCTGGTAGTCTCTGTACAGCAACTATAATAGTTACTGGGCAAAGGTAAACTTTATTGGGAGTTTGGGTGGGGGAGGGGTAGTGACAGGAGATTTTTCTCCTGGAGCGAAGGCTTTTGTTCTGGAGTGAGGAAGTCTGGTAGTTTCCAGGGTTGCCTGGACCTGCAGGTGTTGCTGTGTGGGGCTGGCTGTTTAACTCAAGCCCAAGCCTTGGCTTCCTGTTCTCTTTAGTGACTTGCACGATGCATAGCTGTGTTGCCTGGTTAGTGGGTTTTGGTTTTTTTTTTCTCTTCTGCCTGGGTGAGGATCTGATAAAAAGATTTATTCAAAGCTGCCTCCAAGAGCTGGAAGGTCCTGGTCACTCAAATCACCATCTCAAGTCTTAGGGTTTTTAGGGAACAGGAGACAGCTGATGTGTTCAGACTTATTTCAACTCTTCTTGCGGAAATGAAGCCGGACCCTGACCCCTGATGCCAACGTGTGCAAGTTGTGTCCTTTAATCAGGGACAGGAAAGGTGACGGTGGTCCTTTAAGCCCTAGACCTGAGGATGTTTGGAGAAGCAGTTGTCTCCAAATGAGAAATCTCACACTCCGTGTGGAAGTTACAGGCATTTATATAGGGTGGCTTAGGATGTGATTGGAGGAGGGGGGCGGGAGTAGTGCTCGTACTGAGGCATGCTTGGGCACAAGGGCGGAAGTAAAATTTGGTGATGTATGATTGGTCCGAGTCATCTATCATTTGCATTGTCTGCGTCACCTGCGTGGTCTGCGTGTTCTGCGTCGTCATCGTCATGGTCTCTTAATGAGCCATTGTATACTTTTACCTTCAGGAGAGAGAGAGAAGGAGGAAGTGGAAGCACCCGGAAACAAGGTTTGGCCACAGAGAAACGTTTAACCTTTAAAGTTTTATTTCTCCGTGCCAGTTAATTTCAGTAGTTTTCTTTTTTTCAGTACCAGAGATCCAAGTCAGGACTTTGAGTTTGCCAGGCAGGTGCTGTGCCACTAAACTCCATCCCTGGCCCTGAATATACATTTTTAATGAGTGCCATTATAAATAACTATTACACAAAGTGTCCTTTTAATCTTCTGTTAATATGTTTTATGTCATTTACGCCCTTAAACACATTTTAGAAAATAAAAGATAAAACAGAATTTCAACTGCCCAAGGGCTTGTGAAGTCCTAAGGCAGCAAAAATAATTTTAAGTATTATCCAGTAATGTGGGGATTGAATTATTGTGATTGCAGCATAAACAGAAAGTTGGTATTTGCCTTTAAAATATTTAATTATTCTATCTTCTTCATATAAAGCTTATTTTGCTCAGATAAAGTGAGAAGTTAATACTGATTGTATTTTGTTTCTTTTTTGTAGGTCACACTAATTTGAGTCTAGATATGTTTTTTCAAAATACATATCACTCATTAAAACAATTCATAAATTTGTAAATATGACATCAAAAATTCTTGGAAAGCATTCTGACACTTTCCTCATCGATTAAATTCTTTTATTCTGTGGTCATTTTATCAGAGGTGGACAATCTTAATAGATTTCACTGATGAAAACTTACCATATCATGTTTCTTTATTGAGTAATGATATTTTCTTCTTTACTAAATCTACTTTATCAAATTTAAAATTGACTCAAAGTGCTCTCAAAATACAAGCAAAACACCGAATATTTTTCTTTATTTTTCTTCCCTGTTTAGAGGTCACAGAACTTTCTTCACATTTGGAAAGACACGTTATTTAAAGAGGTTAAACATATTGAAATAATCTCTTGAGCTAGCAAAGGGATTATAATTCTATACTCTTGTTTGAAGGTGTCAAATCTACATGCCTAGAATTATTTTTTTGCTCTCTTTCACTTATTTCTGTAAATCCTTTACTTATAAGTGTAGGCTTAAGGATAATTTATATTTTTTATGATGAGGTTAGGAGGGCTTCCTGAAATACTAAACTTAAATTATATCTTCTTACTCTTTTACATATGCATTAAAAGCATTTCCTGCTCTTAAGTCAACATTGTGTAGTCTTATCATTTTATTCTGGCAATATACACTTAAAATTTGTCACATTGCATTTAAAACTATAGGGAATAGTTCTTTTTTGAGGGAATAATTCACATTTGAGAAAATTATGAGAATATAGTCTTATAATGACTATATATTTTTCACTCTCATAGAATATTTGCTTGTTATATAATCTGTGTTTGAGAAGGTATCCTGCGTGTCAAGGGAATGGGAAGTTATAGGGAATAAGAAAATAGGATCTCTCCTCAAAAATGTTTAAATAAAAAGAGCCAAAGTAAGTGTCAAAGTAATTATTTTTATTGTAAATAGTAGACTAAAAGCCAGATATGATAGTACAGGCCTGTAGTGAGAAGCAGAGGTGAGAGGATTACCACGAGCTGGAGGCCAGGCTGGACTGCATAGTGAGTTCAAGGCCAGGTTGAGCTAGAGAGCAGGACTATCTCAAAAACATTAATAAAGAGTAGGAGAAAGAGACATAATCTCCAAAATGAACTGTTATTGTTGAGATTTAACATGGGCCCCAAAGCTTCCTGATTGGAAAGTGATAGGAATATAGATGCCATGGAACTGGCTTGCTGGGAGATTCGGTTAGAAAAGAGGAGTCAAGTCACCGGAAGCTGAGCTTGCAGGCCCGCAGCTCTCTACCCAACTCTTCCTGTCTCTTTGATTCCTGGCCACCATGTGGATTTCCATGCGTCAAACCCTCCCAATGTGCCTTCTTGCTTTGGTGCCTACCAAAGACTATGGATCAATAATATGAATCAAAATAAACTTTCAGTTGTCCGTCAAGTATTGTTTTTCAATAACAAAAACGTGACTAAGATATGAACTACTGTTGCTGGGTAACTACAGACATTTAAAACATGTTAGGCCCAAGATGATGACTGACAGAGAATGCTAGTTCTTGAAAATGAAGGCACTGTGGCTTCCAAGCACTCAGTGGAACAAGGGTACCGTCTTAGTCTGAGCTTAAATGTTAATAAACATTAAATGCTAAAAATTACTTTGGTAGTAGAAGTAGACTTCACTGGTGCACATGTGAAAGAAGAATATGTCATTTTTGTAATCTAGACACTGCTTCAGTTCTGTAAATCTGACATCATGTGAAAGCTCCTCTGTCAATGCTGCTTATAGGACATGGGCCTAAGTAGATTCTTAGTCCACCAGCTGTTCACCTCACATCTGTCCAGTGAACTTCGCGTGCTTCGAACAGGACAGTAACTGAAGCCAGGATTTCATTTTTCGGAAGGAGGAATTTCCAAAAGCAGGCATAGCCAGCCTATGGGTTGCAGAGGCATTTTTAGACACACAAACTTTAATTTTTGTTCTAGAATAAGGAAACCATGCTGGGTCTGTATGGGTAGCTAGTGAGAAATAGTCTTCCAAGAAACCAAGCAAAGGTGAAGATATAATCTATGGGTTTATATTCTGTTCTAGACTGAAAGTGTTAACACATCTTTTATTCATCTCAAGCATCTTCTTTGATATTAGTTTTTATCACTTTCTGTTCCTGTAAGATGATGTGTTAGTGAAAGTCTACATCATTCTGTTGCTTTTATAGCCTGAGGATTAATAGCTTAAATGATCACACTGCATATGCAACTGGTTTTCTTGTGTGAACTGCAATTATATGCTTTCATATCTATAGGCCTTGTGTTCAGACAGTGCCCTTCTTTTGCTCAACATTATATTAACTTCTCAGCTCCTTTAACAAGTGTTAGTCCCAATAAAACCTAAGTAGCATTAGTTTCCAAGAAGTTTAACATAAAACATGTTGGCAAAGCTTGCATTTTTCATATATGAAGAACAACCTTCAAATGATCCGGTGATTGAAGAATTTTTATGGCCTAAAGTAGCAACATTTGAAATTTTGTTTCCTGAATAAATATCACTAAAAATACACAGTAATACCTCAGTGTACAAACTTGATTTGTTCCATGATTCTGGGGAAAATGGCCATATTCACATTCATACAGGGAAGATGGCCATAATCTTGTCATTTGATGCCATTAGTGAATGGAAGAAAAATTCTGTAGAATGTGCTTGTTTAGAACCAAATTGTTCAGAAAAAGAAGCTTTCTTGAACTGAGGTGTTACTCTATTAGCTACAGCTTAATCTTTCCTGTGTGTAGTTGATCCAATTCTACAACAACTGAATGAAGAATGGCTAAAGAAATACTTCCAATTTCTCTTTCTGCCTAAATTTAATGTCTTATTGATATTAATTTTTGTTTACAAAATAAGTGTTTGCCAAAAAATTACCACCAGTGCCTTCTATACCAACAGTTCATACACTTTTCTGGGTTCTGTGGATATGACTGTAAATTCAAAAGAAACTGTGTCTAATTGGTAAACACTAGATACTTAATCATTAACAATTATTTTAACATTCTTTAAGTTTTCCATGGCGCAAAAGCAAAATAGATTTAGTAGAAACACGTTTTAGGGCCAGAAATATTATATGCAATAATCTAGAGGGTACTGTTGAAGAGTTGTGAGGTTTGTTAGATTAGTTGTATTAAATCTGTTTTCTGTTTACAGTGGACTTAAAGGAATATAATTGCGTTGTCAGTTGAGTAATATCCATGTGTATTCACATACACATTAGGAAAACCCAAGGGTTGGTAGAAGCCTTTAAAATGTCATGAATGATTTCAAAATGCAGGTAGAGAAGAGATAAAGCAAACATTTCTCCTTAAAAGCAGCTATATTTTGGGCTTTGTTTTCATTGCATTTTAGACTTTCAAAATTTATATAGGAAAGTTTTATTAGGAGAATAAAATTCCACTGATTGAATTGCTTACTATAAAAATTAGCCAAAAATGTATATTTATATTTAAATTTATATTTCAAAAAAGAGAAAAGCAAAGCAGAGCAAAATACTGTCACCCCTAGATTAAAAATTAAATTGTTTATATATTTTAAAAAATTATTTTTGTGTCAAGACATCTTTACATAACATATAAAAATGAATTTTGGCCAGGCATGGTGGCTCACACCTGTAACCCCAGCACTCCGGAGGCAGAGACAGGAGTATTGCTGAGTTCAAGGCTTGCCTGGGCTACATAGTGAGCTCAGGGCCAGTCTGAACTCCAAAGTGAGACCCTGTCTCAGAAAAAAAAAAAAAAAGAGTTTTGTGGGCCAGAGATTTAGCTCAATGGTTCTAGTGCCTGCCTCGCAAGCACAAGGCCCTGAGTTCAATCCTGGTAACCACATACAATGCTAGGCATGGTGACTCATGCCCACTGGCCATCAATACCACATACCACAGTGCTGGGCGTGGTGGCTCACACCTGTAACCCAGTACTCGGGAGGCAGAGGCAGGAGGATTGCTGAGTTCCAGGCTTGCCTGGGCTACATAGTGAGGTGAGGGCCAGCCTGACTACAAAGCAGACCCTGTCTCAAAAAAAAAAAAAAAAATTTTGTTCCTATTTAAGAAATCAAATGATGTATAAATATAGGAGTATATATAACTTCTCATGTATGAATATGTAGAATTTAAAAAACGTTTTTAACGGGGAACATTTTGTAAGATGAACTTTTATCAGTGAGTATCTCTTAATGAATATACACCATTTTGTTTTGTATATAGTTGTTATTGGCTAGCGTGGCAAAATAATTCAACATTTGTTGCATGCTAATTTTAATTGGAGTACATTTTTCATGGAATTCTTAAGTGGTATCTGTAGGTAAAAATGTTAGAATGTTGAGAACTTTTGAGATGTGAGATTTTAAAGTTTTTCTTATTTTACTTTAAAATCTTAGTAGAGTGAGTGGAATGATCTGTATCGCTCTGCTCCATTTGGGGTAGGAAATATTAGAATTACCTTTAAATGGATTTGAGTGTGTATAAATTTAAAATATTTATTTTCCTTACTGCCAAAATAAGGGCATCAGAGCACCCAGTTTCTTAAGCTACAACAAGCACAAATCACAGTGTTGCTACCATCTTCCCTGCTATAGTAGTTTGGTTACTGTACTTATAGTTCCATTATTATAGGAATAATCATGAGTAGATTATTTCACCACCAACACAATTAAAAACATGGAAAAAAAAGCTCAAAACAAAACCAAAAATTCCAGTCTGAACATGGTGACACATGCTGGTAATCCCATCACTCTGGAAGGTTCAGGCAGGAGGAACAGAAAATTCAAACTGAGCCCGGAAAGTACAGACTAGAGAGAGCCTATCTCAAAATAAACACTCAAAAAGGTTGTGGGTGTAGAGGTAAAGGCACTTAGTACAATTTCCAGTATCACCAACAAAAGGAAAAAGTTCTAGTTCCAAATACACTTAGTCTATAGATAATAATTTTTAAGTATCACCTGAATTTTAGCTAAATATTTTTACTCAGATTCATGATATGAGATAAATTGCTCAAATATATGCCATTAAATACTCTGGTAATCCCTCACATGCCACGTGGAGCTAGACATTGTGGGTTCTGTAGTCCTTTTGACTTTGGAGAGTGAAACAGAATGGTGAGTTAGATGTCAGCATGGAAAACGAGGAAACATACAAAGGTCTAGACGCAGAAAATAATAAACTTGAATAAAAAATAAAATAAGAATCAGTGTGAGAAGTTGAAAGATGTAGTGATATCTTTTCAGTAAGACAAGTACAATTCATTAGTGTTTCCAGTGTAAAGCATGTGATCGCTTCAACTTTACTATCTTATTGTACTTCTTACTTATTGTGCACCATCTTATTATACTTCTCCTGTGTTACAATAACCTAAAAATAATTCTTAAAGAGAATTTTACAAGTTTTGAAACATACCTTTTCTAGCATTCTGTTTATAGTACTTCAAGGCTGTATTCAAATTGTTGGCATACCTCACGGTTTAGTCATTCTCTTATTATTAATATACATATTCTCTAACTTTGCTTGTGTTTTAATTTTTGTCTCTCTCAATTGCATCTGTATTCTTGAGTAGGAATTAATGAGTGGTAGGAAGTACACAATGCATTTTACTCTGCAGCTAGTATTAATGTTATGTAAAACCATTATAGTAACTGAGAATAAAGATGGTAAGATTCAAGTGTCACTAAATAATCTCTGTATTCTGAAAGAAGTATTAAAGAAAGCTGTACAAAAAAATAAATGCAATATAATACAGGTAAATATAACAGATGGTCTAAGAAGCATTCCATTGGGTGGGCAGAACAAGATCGCTGGGATCAACAGGCATTTCACTCAGCCCTACTTTTTATTGTTCAAGGCCTGTCTGCCGATTTTCAAGACTTTATGAGAGTATTCAGATTAAAATAATCAAAAGTTATACAGCTGGGCAGTACACTATTAAAACAGTTTCATAAAAATATTTAATCCTTTAAAACAGTCTATTAGAACTAGTAAAAAATATGGTTCCACAAGTAATATAAATTTGGGTGACTTATAAATGAAATTAGGAATCAGCTCTCCATATCCACATTTCCACATTGTCTTGTTTTAGTGTAGGGTGGTAGGAGTTTTAGAGCACCTGACCAGATTCTGTTAAAATTAAAAAAAAAAATTAGATCATTTTAAAAAATGTAAGAATATAACTGGTTTCTGTTCATGTACATTTTCAAATTTTCTTTTTTTCATCTATTGAGTTTATTGGTACATTTTGATATGCATTTGATCACATTCAACATTAAAAATTTGTACCTTGGGCCGGAGGGTTAGCTCAGTGGTTCCGGCCCCTGCCTCGCAAGCGTAAGGACCTGAGTTCGATCCCCGGTTACCACATATAATGCTGGGCATGGTGGCTCACGCCTGTAATCCCAGCACTCGGGAGGCAGAGACAGGAGGATTGCTGAGTTCGCGGCGGCTTGCCTGGGCACATAGTGAGCTCAGGGCTAGCCTCAACTACAAAGCAAGACCCTGTCTCCAAAAAAGCCAAAAAAAAAAAAATTTGTACCTACACATGATGTATCTTGATTTTCAATATTTTCCCCCTGCCCTCCCTACCACCCCAAACGTTTTATATTAATATGTTTTGTTTCCATTTTCTTTTACTTTTACATCTGTGTGGTGAATATCTTGCACTTAATCTGTACTCCTAGAGGAGCCATTCATTTATTTTCCAATTTGTGCCATATATACGTGAGGTTGCCTGTTATTTCACATTTACAAGGAAGAAAAAGGGAATTAAAAAAGAAAACAAATCCTCAAAATAATGTACAAGTGAAAGCATTCTGAGTTCAGTCTGATTTACCATTTTGAGTTTTCATTACATTTCTCTGTAAACCAATGGGACATAATAATTTGTTTCAATTAAGAAAAGCATTGTTGAACACAGACTTTTTTTTGTTTTTTTGTGGTACCAGGGTTCAAACTCGGGCCCTTGTGCATCCAAGGTTGGCACAGTACCACTTGAGCTAAATCCCCAGCCCCAACACAGACTTTTTGACTTGCAAGGTCACTTATCTAAACATAATATTCACTTTCATTTTGTTTTTACGTTTGTTTCTATGAGATCCTTACGGAGGAAATGGTTATTTTAAAGATTTATTTTAAATTCCAATAAAATGCCAGTCATTAAATTGCCTTAAATTAACACTACATTGTGCTTGGAATGCTCCCTTAAATTATTTCAAAATATAGACTTTATCTGCTACTGTTGAACTACTCCATTTCCTCAGTTCTCTTGAATGTTAAAACTAATTGGACACTGACTGAGAATTTAGCTGAGCGACAGCGCTGCCTGGAGAGCGCAAGGCCCGAGTTCCAGCACTGGTATTGGACCCAATCACACAAATTGGATATCATCTAATTCCAAAGTTGAAAAACAAAACTATAGACAATTGTGCTCCACATACTTGATGATCATATAGCATTATAAGAAAACGCTGATTTCTCACAAATGAAAAATGTGTTAAATAGAAAACTTTTCAAAATGTTTATGCGTGATATTTAGGATAACTGTAAGAGCCAATTAAGTAATTGGTGTTATACATGCAGTGATTTCAGAATGTCAACAGGTTATTATGTATTAACTCACTGAAAAGAGAGCCTTATAAAAATATTGGGTTCTTATTCTTTATATTCTCACTTTTTCATTTACTTATCATTTCAGATTAAAAAAATCAACAGAAACTTTCCTGTAAACCAGCAGGTAAGATCAAGTGATGCTTGGAAAATCAACAGTATTTATTTTTGGAATTGTATCTTGTGTAGAACATAATCTTGAGTCATCTAAACTTTCTAAAGATTTAGAAATATCATGTACTATTTTCAAAAAAATACATAAGGGAATCTGTTGTTTCTGTATCTGCTTCTCTTACTTCATTGAAGAGTAAGCTTTACATATTTTATGAAAGTAAACTAACATGAAATGTGTGTTTTGACCAATGGCTATATTTATTTGTATAAAACATTTAAGAATTTGGAGTAAAGTTTGTATATGATAGTTTTAATATACCTTAACTTTTGAAGCATATATTTTAAGTCAACTTCAAAGTTCGATGGAAATTTACAATGTGCACATATTTTTCAATTCAGATCTAATTTAATAGAATAAAAATATTACAATACAGTTTTATAAAAAACTTATGTTTTGACATCAATATTGATTTGCAACCTTGTTCAATGTCTATATTTATAGGATGACTTTTATCCATGCTATATAATTTATAAATCAGTTTCTATCATTGACATTTTTAAATTCTCTTCAAGTTTTCAAAAGGAGGTTACCTTTGAATCTAGGCTTCAGTTTTCTTATCTGTAGCATCTGTGGAAGAGAAACTATCTTTTAAGTCTGCTTTTCAGGACTAAATGATAAACCCATGCGTGTCTTCCATGTATGCTATTAGCAGTAGTAATGCTAAATGCTTTTAATTTTTTCTCTGGAATAGAGAATTTATGTTCTCTAGAGCTTTTGTTACAAATGATGTTACTAGTTCATGCTAACCAAAATGCCCGAAAAAGCATGTGTAGCTGACATGTTTTTGAGAAAATCTCAGTGTTGGAGAGTTCAATATGTCTACTGTGCGCGGAGCTACTTCCTTTTTAACTTACTGCCCATCTTGTCCACTTGAGGCCAAGATGCCTGAGCCTAGATGGTATTTTGGACAGAGGCAGAGGTGGGAGAGATCTTTGTCTTGACACACACTACAACACTCTGTGATTGTATTTTAGAGCCTATTTACAGTTCCAGGGTTGTCGGAGGGGCGGCCCTGAGTCTCTAGTTTGGGAGCTCTCTAAGGACACCTGGGGTAGCGACCACATGGTTTTGAACTTTTCCCAGGGTACTCTAATTCAAATAGTACACAGAGGACATTTTGGAACTACTTATGTAATGATTTTATAGGACTGCAGCAAAGGGAAAATGCTATTAATGAGAAATTATTTCAAGAGGAGAAAGCATCGGCCATGGTGAAGTTTGTAATGCCCATCAGTAGACACAGCTGCTTTATTGTCAGATACATAAAAATAGAAATTATGAGCTTTGTGAACTGTTGCCAAAAATAAGTGATTAATGCCTTTGTTACAATACCTCTAAGATCTGTGTCATACCCTTCTTTGCTCTAAGATCAACGTGAAAAATATCAATAATTGGTATAATTTACTTTACTGTGAGAGTTCTATATAATTCCACAGCTATTCTTTCCTTACAATGACAATCACACTTTAACACTTGTTACTGTTAAAGAAAAACCTGAAGTACAATGTTCCAATAATGAAGTGTGAAAGCATCTGTGGAAAAAAATGAAGAAGGAAAATGAAATTATTTGATTGATTACAATGATACAGTTTGGTCTATCCTATTATTTGGTCTGTCACACTGGAAAGCCCCTAAGATAATTTTAAGTATTTATAATATAAGTGTTGTGGCTATATATGATTTATTTACACTAAGTTCTGTTTTTTCTTTAATATAGGCATTCGTAAGAAATAACTCAGGTTGTTTATTTGAAAGTCAAGCAAGGTTGAAGCCACTTACCTGTGACACCTGAGTAGCTTTTTCTCCTGAATGACATTCAGGCACTGCTCATCATAATAATTTACCTTAACACTGCAGAGCCGTACTGCTAATGGTATCATTTACTGCTTTTGCCTTTATCTAGGTTTAGAGTAACACTGAGTGAGATCAATGAGAATCTGAATGAAAATTATATAAAGAATAAATGTAAGGCCAAGGATTTAGCTCAGTGGTTCCAGCATCTGCCTGGCAAGAGCAAGGTCCTGAGTTTGATCCCTGGTAACCACTTATCCCAGTACTGGGTGTGGTGGCTCATGCCTGTAATCCCAGCATTCAAAAGGCAGAGGCAGGAGGATTGCTGAGTTCGAGGCTTGCCTGGGCTACATAGTGAGCTCAGAGCCAGCCTGAAGTACAAAGTGAGACCCTGTCTCAAAAAAAGAATAAATATCAAAAAAAATTTTTTAATTTGCAGTAGAGGATATTGAACCCACAGCTTTACACTGAACTACATGCCTAATTTTGTTTTTCTTTGAGATAGGATCCTGCTAGTTCACTAAATTGCACAGGCTGAGCTGAGACTTGTGGTCTTTCTGCCTCAGCTTCCCCAAATGCTGGGATTTATGGATGTGTGCCACTGCACTCAGCGGATTCCAATACAATATGTACCTATGTCTAGTGCATAGACACATATAAAATAAACACAGTACATTATTATGTTTATTAGCTCATTTTTATTACTGTAGCAAAATATGTTGCGCAAAAAAATCTTGGCTAAATTTGAAACCTAAAAACTGCTTGATCACATGATGCTATGATGGCTGCTGTGACTGCAGGAGCAAGTTTAAGATGGAGGGATCACATCACAAGTTGGAGAGCCAGAGAGAGACTCGGGTCAGGCTTGCTCTTTGCCAACAGCGTTCTCACAAGAACAGACCAAGACCCAGGAGGACAACCGAGGCCTATGAGAGGGTGGTGCCCCCAGTGACTCCGTAACTCTCCCTGCAGAGTGCAGCCTGTTCGAGGCTCCAGAGCACCCTGCACCACCACCACCACACCGAGCCTCATTTGTCAACCCATGAACCCTTGGGACACCCTGCGAACAAGAGGGAATAAGTTCCCCCTTACTATTTTCTACTATATAAATGAAGAATTTCAGAAATACAGCTTAATTTATAGTACAACATTCATACTTATGCATAATACAAAAATTCACTTCTAAAGTATGATGATGCTTTGAGAGACTAGGGTATATTCCCTGCTTAATAAAATGTGAGTTACTATAAGGAATCAAAATAAAAACATGTATAATCCCACTTCTGATCCAGATTTAGCATTCAAGCAGCACTTTTGCATTGAAATTAACCACACTGGATTGCTTTCATCTCACATTTTTGCCAGCTTGATTTGGCTGTGGATTTCTGAAACTTAAATTAGACATAGAAGAATATTTGTACTCATAACTAATACATATGCATATGATTAAGCAATAACTGCATATGTTCACTTATGTGTTATGAAAAGATGCACAGTATAACATTTCTAATGTTATTGGTATTTTTTTTTTTTGAGACAGGGTCTTGCTTTGTAGTTCAGGCTGGCTCTGAGCTCACTATGTAGCCCAGGCAAGCTTCGAACTCAGCAATCCTCCTGCCTCCTGAGTGCTGGGATTACGGGCGTGAGCCACCACGCCCGGCTGTTAATTGGTATTTTTAAGAAAGACTAAAACAAAAAGATTTAGCCAACATATGTTGGATCAGAAGACCTCTGCTTCTTATTAGCTCATTTGAACTACAGAGTGAAACCCTGTCTCATGTGTGGCATTTGTGCTACACAGGTGACGCCTTTGCCCAACCCTAAGAAGTTATGACCCAAACAAATCATGAAAGGAACTTGAGGAAGCTATGGTGGCCAGCAGAGGCCAATATTAAGGTTGAGCTTCTTGGGGACTGTCTTAAGAGTTTAGAATGCAGGAGACTGCAGGTGAAAGCACTTATAGCAGAGATTTGCAACTGAAGCTGTAAACCCTATGAGGAGATAAACCATGATAATGGAAGCTCTCATCTAGAGATTAGAGCAAAATCCAAAAATATTTGAGCTTTTCTTTTTATTAAAGGATCACAAATTGTAAGGCAGAAAGAAAATACGTGACATGCAAAAGTGGATATGCAACAAAATTAAATAGAAGTTCAGGAATTAAAAAAAAAACTTAGTTAAATTAAAGAGTTTTAACCAATTGACCAAACCTTTCTCCCATTTCATTTTTGTTAGGGGTAAGATTTCCATTTCCTGTATGGACTTGGGGCATGTTCATCTGTTTTCTCTCTTAATATGCAGTCACTATAGTCATGGCAGTCACTGTAGATTGTCAAGTGTCACTGCAGATTACATAATGAACTTCAGGTTCTATTCATAATGCTTTATTGAAAGTAGGGAAAGCAGTCGTGGTCTGGCTGTTAAATTAAAGTCATATGCTATGAATATAGGATCCTGGCAAGGTAATTCTCTCAGTGTTTCAAAGGTCCATCCGTGTAGGTTCAGACAGCCGGACCTGAATCCCATCCCCACCGAAGCCACAGTTTATCACATTGGCTGCACCGAGCACTGTACTGATTTTGACTGAACGTCCCATCCTGAAATATAGCTGTCAAAAATACTCTTTACCCATGTTTCATTTCTCAAGAATGAGACCATAATGTTAAATGAAATAAATCACACACATCTGCCTAAATATCACATCATTTCTCTCATATGAGAAATGCAAACTGAAAATAAAGGGCAAAACAAAAGATTGTGGGAGGTAGGGAGATAGAGAAGGAGGAAAATGGGAAGGATGTGGGGAGGGACCGAGAGAGAATGAAAGTAGGAAATGAGATGGGTTATATACATGCACCAATTCCACACAAGTAATATAAACATTGCGTACTCTAAACATGTACTAATAAAATAAAACAGCAACAAAAATGGCCCCTTCACACTAAGAATTTCATTAAATGATTAAGTCATTTATAGGTTTTTAGATGGTGATACTCTTAAAATAAAAAAAAAATACCTCAGGTAACTAATGACCTAGAAGAACTCATCTTTGACTACACATGATCATTTGAACATGATGATAATGACAGTAGATACAGAAATAGGGCCACGAGACAGGGCAGGAAAAGGGACTTGTCATCTTTAAACATTCTGGAGAGAGTTTAGGAATTGAAGAAGAGCCTAAAATCCATTTCTGTCCAGCTATCAAAGGAGAAAGAGTATAAAGGGCTTTAAAATCTGTTTCCCCATAAAAGCAACAAGAACAACAACAGAAAAAAAAGGTTGGACTCAACTTTGTATTGATAAAGAAACTCACCAAAGACTTGTCTGAACCGGGGAGCAATTATTTAAGAAAACCAGCTGGAGCTGAGAATTCGAGCTTCGTGACCCTGGAACTTAATCCAGCCCTCGGTGCTGCCCCCAGGCCACAGAGGTGTCCTGAGAAACAGCTGCTCCCAGCTCAGTGCAGGATCCCCTCGGATCTATTGATTTTCCAGTCTCGGTCCAAGTGTCAATTAAAAGCTTTGCACAGTAGCAGTATCATAGCCAATGAAGCTTATCTGAGGTGTGATTATTGCAAAGTGTCATTTAAAATCAACAATGCTACACTTTTTAACTTAACAAAATGCGTATTTCCTTCAGTGAAATTGAGCCTTAGTGAAGACGTGGGCATGTGTGTGTGTGTGTGTGCGCGCGCGCGTGTGTGTGCGCGTGTGTGCACATTTCAAATAATATATTACCATTTATGAGACTAGCAGTTGGTTTTTATTTTGATCTGGGGAGATATAAATATCATTTTATTTTCAACTTGAGGAAAACATTTTTTTTCAAATTTTTATGTATTCGGTGCACAAAATGTTGACAGCAAATCATAGTTACCTAATCTAAGGATAAAGCACTTGTCATTCAAGTCTGTTCTATAATGCTTGGTGCTAAAATTTCCTGACATTTTCTGTGATTTAAAGGAGAGGCCTCCCCAAAATAGCAGTGCTTTCATACAACTTCACTCTTGAAAAAGCAACTAGCTTACGAATCATTAAAAAAAAAAAGATAAAATGGCATGGTGGCCAGTGCCTGTGACTACAGCTACTAAGAAGGCTAAGGCAGGAGGATTTCAAGTTCTAGCCCAGCAACACAGAGAATCCCTATCTCAAAACAAAAAAATAAAAGTAACTGAAGTATTGTATAGTGGCAGAATGCTTCTTCAGCAAAATATAGTTAATGCATCTGAGATAATATTTATGGTACTTCTGAAGACTTACAAGAGGGTTGTCACAATGATAGCGGTGTATGTATGTGATTGTGTTCTGTTTATGTGCTGTATTTTTACACAGAGGGCTTCGTTTGTGGAAGAGCCATCTTTATAGTTGCTTATATTGTTAGTCATGTAAATAAAATTTCAGTATTCTAAGGTGGATAATATCTATAGTAAAATGTCCTTGTTTATACAAATGCACAGGTATATAGAGAAATACAAAGCATAGATTGATAGGTCAAAGGATTGAAGAAAAAGTAGCTGAGACAGGTGATGAGTGACACAAAAGACAGAAGTATAAATGTATAGTTTAGATGCCTGTATAGTGCACAAGGTCCCCTATGTTAAGGTAACATGGCATAAAACATGGAGTAAATGGGTTCCTGTCATATAGGGTGGTACAGCCAAGTGCAGGTTCAGCGAAGGCATAAAAAGTAAAACCCAAATCTCTTGTGATATTTCCTGACAGCAAAAGCACTTTCCTGGAGCCCTTTCTTCACCAAGAAATCTTCCCAGCACTTAGTCTCATCAGCTCTGTAGTCCTTTGTTAATTGTATTTAGGTCCTGAATACTCTGGTTTCGAGATACAGTATTTACTGAGTGTGACACAAGATGGCCTGAACGCAGAGCATTTGGAGAGGCACTGCAGAATCTTTATCTTCTCATTGCTTCTTTATTTTTTTCTGTCCCCATACTGATTTTTTTTTTCACTCCAGATTGCAGGGCACTTACTAGAACTTTATTCAGATCAAATCATAGTGTTTCGGCTTCTTTCACACTACATGATAATTTTATTTAGTTTTTGTCAGTGTGACTGTTCACTGTACACACCAACAATTCATTCTCTTTTACTGCCAAGTAGTATCTCACTGATAGAGAAATCACCACTGCGTGTCAATAGTTAATACATCTTTGCTCTTTTCTAAGTGTCAAGTCTTGTACTGTAGTACAGGTACCTTGAATATTTACGCACAAGGCTTTATATTGACACACACTTCCTCTTTTTTAATAAAATTCTGTCGTGGCATGCTGAATCATTCAAACATGTTAAACATTTTATGAAATTGAAAATCAATTTTCCATAGTTTTATCATTTCATTTTCACAGTAAGAGTACAAGGAGAACACCTTGGAGGAGACAGTCACTACAATTTTAGACATTCTAATGGATGAGGTGGAAGCAATCATTTTAATCTCATTTTGCATTTACCAAATGACTAACAGTGTTGAATATTTTTATATGCTTGTGTGTAACCCATATGTCCTCTTTTGTGAAGATTTCTTTTTACTTTTCCTTCTGCTACTGAGGATGGAACTCAGGACTGTGCACTTACCAGTTCAAGTGTGGTACCATGAGCTACGTACCTAGATCCAATTTACACAGTTTTAAGGGTGTTAATGGCATTGTATCTATAACAAAATCTGGAAAAATGGACATACCATTACTCAGCCTGAGATCCACGAACATGATTTATCTCTCCAAACTTTTTATGTCTTCACTTTCCCTCAAAAATACTTTTAGTTTTCATTGCATAGCTATCATGCATCTTTATCAGATTAGTCACGAGGGAGTTTATAGTTATTATAAATGACATTTTTATTTAAATTTCTAATTATAGGATATAGAAAATGAGTTAATTTTCTATTGATTTTGTCTCATTCATACCCATTAAAATCCCTTCTTAGTCAAGAAACTATAGTTATGTTGTCTGTCAATAAAGTAATTTTCGTTCTTGCTTTCCACTTTTGATACCTTTTATTTCTTTTTCTTGTCCTAGTGAGAGCCTCTCCTTCAACAGAGAATATAACGATGAAAGCATATTTTCATATTTGTTTCCAACATGAGGGGCAAAGCGCTAGCCGTTTCAACAAGACCATTAACTAGACATGTTTCCTAGCTCCCCTTTGTCGTGTTGGCCTCTCTATTACTGGTTGTTGCAAAGATTTTTATCATAATAAATATTAGGTGTTGTTAAATGACCTTTCTGTGACTTAATATAGCTTTCCTTTTGCTATTTATTAGTATGGTGTATTTTATTATTTTTTAAAATGTTAAACCAACTTTTACATATCCTCACTGGATCACATCTTTACCTTTTGTTTATTGTTTTATTTAATTGTATAACATGGTTTTGTTATTTTTTTTCATCTTGGGTATCTGTGAGAGTCTGGAGTGTAGTTTTGTCTTTTTATTAAATCAAATAGCATACTACATTTTCTTTACTATTTCTGTCAAAATATAATAATTTATGTCCTCTTTGTGATGTGTAGAATTTGAGTATATGGAAATGTCATTTAACTTCCAAATAATTTGAAGATTTATATGACTTCGTTAGATACAGCTAGGAAGCAGTTTTACTTTCTAAATTTCCTGGAAGAATTTGTGTAACATTAGTGTCATTACGTATCTGGCAGATTTCTTCCAATAAAACTGTTTAGATTTAGGATTTTTTAAAATTGAATTCTTTTTTTTTTTTTTTGAGACAGGGTCTCTCTTTGTAGTTCAGGCTGACTCTGAGCTCACTATGTAGCCCAGGCAAACCTTGAACTCAGCAATCCTCCTGTCTCTGCCTCCTGAGTGCTGGGATTACAGGCGTGAGCCACCACGCCCGGCTGAATTCTTTATTGGTACAATTTATATACATCTCAAAATCACATATAACATTGGGGAATTTGTACCAGTATATGACACAAGTTAATTCTCATTTTTACCCATATCCCTACCCACCCACACCTCCTCACCCCCTTTATACATGCTCTTTTATTTTCTTACACCCTTGTTCATAGCACCTCAGTTTGTGATAGCTCAATCTTGGAAACAACCCAAATGTCCATCAGCTGGAGAGTGGATAAAGAAGATGTGGTTTTTTTTAAATAAAATGGAGTATTACTCTGCCATAAAGAATGACAAGATCGATCCATTTAGGTGCAAATGGAGACACCTGGAGGATGTACTAATAAGTGAAATCAATAGATCACAGATAGACAAATTCCCGATCTTCTCTTTGGCATGAACACCTGTAGATGCAAATGAGCTCTAGAAAGTATGACAGCTTTTATAGAGTGGGAAATTTCCATAGGAAACTTGGTGTAGGGAATGTGATGAGGGGATGGAATAGATTTAGGATTTTTTTTAATGCATTGATTTTTTTCAACTAAATTTCATATTATTTTCAATGTCTACTGTCATTTAGGTTATATATTTCTTAGTAAACTTTGTTAGTGTGTTCTTTTTAGGGATATATACATTTAATTTTCTAAATAGTTGGCATATATTTATTCTTAATATTTCTCATATCATTCTCATATATACAGTTGCCTTTCTGAATTTAATAATCTGTATTTTCCCCATTTTAACACACCTGGATAAAGGTTTCTATTTTCCCAAAGAATAATGTTTTATTTTTTGAATGCTCTGTGATTTTGTATCTCTATTTTTTTCCACTTTTCCTTCTTCTGACTTACTTCTTCTCCTGGCTTCTTGAGATGTGACACAGACTTTAGATTTTCCTCTCAGTTATAAAACCTTTAATTTTTTTCCAAATACTACTTAAAGGTGCCTCATTAGATTTAATATAGTATATCTCCTTTGTAATCCATTCATGGTACAATAGTATTACCTGTGAATTTAGACACACATGGATGAAGTATTTTCACTGAAAACTGAGAGTGGAAGTGGAAAGTGGAAGGAAACTGGGACAGTCAAGCTGCAGGTTTTTACTGTTCTAGACGCTTTTGAAAATTACACTTCTTCATTTATAATCTGCCTTGAGTTAATCTCCTGGGCCCCAAAATGGTTGTTGTTGACAATATACTTTTTCTAAAATTGTTTTACGTGGATACTACTTGATGTTTTCTATTGTATAGGGTCTTCAAAGATAGGATATAGCTAAAAAAATCAACTGGTGATTTGAAATTATTAAAATGCAGGAAGCATATTTTTGTGATACTAAAAACATCATATGAAATTTCTGGAAAGACAGTATATAGACCTGAAGAAACCAGGAGGGGGCAATAAAATGATCAATTAAAAATAGTTTGGTGCATAGAATCCTGACAGAAGATGCCTCCTTCTGCAATGGACTCACTCAACATTTAACTTTCTCCACAGATAGAGAATTAGAATTATATCTAGAGTATGAGAAATTGGAGAGGTATAGTGTACTTTGTTAGCTATATTATTTTTATTGGCTTCACTGTTGGATGTTAATCAACTTACTGAGGTGTTTTTTAAGAGGGGAGGTACAAAATAAATGTGTATTGTATGTCACATTTATTAAATATATTTTGCATTAAATTATAGTATAGAAACTTTTTTATTTTTACCAGTGGACTACCCTGAAAATTACAAAGCACAAATGAGAGTGGAATGCATCTTACAATAACTTTTCAGTGGAAATGTAGCACTTTGTAGCACTGTTTTAAGTTTTGTGCCTCAAGTATTTTTGAATATACTTATCTACATAATAACAGCAGAAATACCTTTTAAACATAGTGAGCTAGCTATACATGGTATGCTATACATCTGAACTCACAGAAAAAAATTTAACTTCAGCTATGTCTTTGGATTTAGCAAATCTTTGAATATGACAGTAACTGTCACTTGTGTGTTCTCTTGTATGTTTCTAAATGCATAGCTTCTTCAAATATTCTAAATTTCTTTTCAGAAAACATTTAATTTCAGTTAGTGAGAGATGGGACTTAGCTATTCTCATTTGTCATTTTTCATTAATTTTTGTAAAAGGTTGCATCAAATATTTGGAAGTGATAATCCATCTTCTGTTGTGTACATGAAATACATGAATGAAAGTGATATTAAAAAGTGAGCACAGGACTGTAAATTGGAAAATCCCAGTCAGAATCAGAATTGCCCTCCTTCCCATGTTCTGATATACATGCTTTATTCTGTAAGCCAGTGTATCCTGTAAATTGAGAACAAAGCCAAGATTCCTATCATTAGAAGGAAGCTAAGGTCAGCGTATTTTTGACAGCAATATAGACTCATCAACCACTCTTTTAGTGTTTGGCTTCTAGTGTTTGTACCGGTATCTGATGAAAAGTTGCATCTGGAACTGTGGATATCTGGGGCAGATGCAAGTCAGCAGTACAAACATTAAATTAAGCTAAGTGTTCGAGTCCTGAGGAAATCATACAATAGGCAACATGATGAAAGGCTAATAAAAAGGAAGAAAACACTAGGTAAGGTTATTAATGTGAACAAGGCGGCTCCTTAGGTGTAGAAGCCAGGAAAGCACCCCATAGAAATGTGAAAGTAGGGCAGAAATGCATTTGTTAAAGTGTAACTGGAAGATGAGAATCTCATCATCAGAAAAATCCCATTTATTGTAATCATCACATTTTTCTTATTATACTTCAAATATATGAGTTCTATATAGGGAGTGCATAAGAAAAATGAGTGAAATTAAATCTACTTCATTGAGATTAGAAATTCAAAGTATTAATGGGTTACAAATTGTTGAGTGTAGGATTCCTTTACTTTGAAATTTGAAATAAGTGAAGGTGTATCTTTTGCAAGCAAATAAAAGAGTATTTTCCTTGAAGTCATACATTTAAGACCAATAATGTATCCTATGATATGTGCTTTTGTGATTGTAAATTGGAAACCATGAATTCGCTCTTTTGTTTCAAATTGATTTTAATATTGTTCAAGTAATATTAGTATGCATTTTCCATACAAAATGACCCCTAATTGCTAAACAAATTACTCACTGCATAGTCAGGATGGGAGTACAAGAAAGATTGGAAATACAGGTTGTTGAGCTCCAAACTGATACTTTTGTATAATGATTTTCGGAAATGGCTTTCATTTTAATGATCCACAAATCACTAGTCCCCCAGGAATGCACTGTCCCTATAAATGATACTGTACATATTAATTTCATCTTTCACTCCTCGCCAGTCCTACCACTGAGGAGCTTCAGTGCTGCCATTTATCCAGTGAATTTCCAAGCTTTGATGTCCCTTTTCAGTTTAGCTCACGTCAGAAATCACACCTGCTTCATGCTTGCATTATCTCCTCAGCTAGAATCATTCCATTTGATTGATACATTTAGGCTGTTGTTAAAAATAAATATGATTCAGAAAAAATAAAAGATTATGTATATAGGGGGTGGGGAGGGGGTGGGTGGGGAGGGATGTGGGTAAAAACGGGAATTGACCTGTGTCACATATTGGTACAAATTCCCCAATGTTGTCTGTGATTGTGAGCTGTGTATATAATGAACCAATAAAGGATTCAATTAAAAAAATATGAGAGACCAAGGATATGGCTCAAGTGGTACCACGTGTACCTTGGAAGCACAAGAACCCTAGTTGGATCCCCAGTGCTGCCAAAAAAGTAAAAAATAAACAAAATTATATTAAAAATGATAACTTCAGATCACGCAATTACCTAGGAAACTAATATAACTTTTTCTGGTCAGCCAGGTACTCCTATATAAAATAATACATTGGCTGAGCTCCAAATGCTTCAACTACCCTAAGATATTTGAACTATACCCTAGCAACAAGTCTTAAGTTCTTATTTCAGTAAATATTTTAAGATATTTTCTGTCATGATTTCTAGTCCAAATTACATGAAAGTGCTATTCTTTACTCCTCCAAAGAACTGTCCTGTCCTCAGTTCTCTTCTACAGTAACCAACAATAATTTATTTAAAATGTTTGAAAATAAATCCATTTTACTAACTTTTTGAATGTTTTTAAATTAACGCTTAGGTTGCAAAGATGAATGGTGTAAAATTCTTCCATGCAAAAGTCATAATAGGATATATAGTTATGAAAAATTAGATATATATCATGTAATAAAGGTGTGAGAAGTGTATTTTGGGGATATAGATGAGAAATAATCTATATCGTCTCAAGAAGTCATTGGTAGCTCGGCAGAGGTAGTGACTGTGACATGAATTGTGAAGGCAGAAGAAGATCTGTGCTAAATATGAATTAAATACCATATATGTAGAGGACAGAGACGAAAATACAGATGTCCAAACAAGTAGATTGGCACATGCTGAGTGAAGCTGAGGTGTTGTTAGGAGAGGAAGGGGTGTAGAAATCAATGACATAGAAATCGCAAAAGTTCTCTTTTAAACTGAGTAGAATCTTTATCCAAAGAGCAATATATCAGAGGGAAATTAAAGAAAAAGAAAGATATAATAATGTGAGTATCCCTGCATAAACATAGGGCATAAATTGAGAAGAAAATGGCATATTTCTGCAAATAAAAGACAGAACTGTCTAAGAAAAAGTTTATTTTGATATATTAACTTAAAATGAGATATTGTCTTAGTGTGGCTACCCATATATACAACTTTGTTCAGACCTCTAGAATTTAACTTGCATAACTGAAATTTTGTAACTGTTGATAAGTAATATCCTTTCCTCCTCACTGTCTGGCAACCTTCACTCTGTTACTAGTTTCTGTGAGTGCTTCCCAGTGTATAATCAATCAGTATTTGTCCTTTGGTAACTTCCTTTATTCACCACAAGATAATGTTTGCTAGGTTCATCCATGTTGTGAAATATTGCAAAATAGATAGCCCTTTTTAGAATAAAAATATTCCATTTTATGTAAAGTTTAAATAATATATTTGTAAAAGCAAAAGAAATGATATGAATTCAATTATTTATGATTTCAGTATAATTAAATGAAATAGGTTAAGGTATAGAAAATTCAGGAAGATACATTTTGCTAATATTTCTCAATTGGTCAATGTAAATATTTTTGATGTGGAGATTTTTATTTTTAATTATTTTTTTGTGACACCAGGGGTCGAACTTGGGCCCTTGTGCTTCCAAGGTAGATGCAGTACCACTTGAGCTAAATCCCTGGCAATGTAAATAATTTTGAAGTAAAAAATCATCAGTTAAATCATCTGCTTAAGTGCCATGCCAGCCTTGCAAGCACAAGGTCTTGAGTTTGATTCCAAAAAGAAATGACCTGATAATATTTATGAATATAGTCACTTTGATGCATGTAAATCTTAGACATTCTTGTACTCTTGGCAAGAGTTTGAGTTTTTATGCAAATTTTGGAGGGCAGTTTTGTATTAAATATCACAATTTAATTGCATTTCTTTTTTTTTTTTTTTTTCCTTTTTGAGACAGGGTCTCGCTTTGTTGTTCAGGCTGGCTCTGAGCTCACTATGTAGTCCAGGCAAGTCTCGAACTCAACAATCCTCCTGCCTCTGCCTCCCGAGTGCTGGGATTACAGGCGCGAGCCACCACACCCGGTTTAATTGCATATCTTATCTTGTCCCAATCTCTCTCTCTTTTCAAAGAACGTTTTCAGCAAAAAGAATGTGATAGAATAAAAAACACATAATTTTCTTAATAGATGACCGGTAAGTTTGTTTTAGTCACTTTTGTGGATTGTGATGCCAGCATTCTTAAGTAGGTCTATATGTGCTAAACTGAAAGTCCTAAATGAACGCGGTTTTACAATCTCAGAATACTCAGTCTGCTTAAGTACTTAGTAATGCCCAGGTGCATAGATTTCTTTTTTAGGTTAGGCTGATACTTGTGAGACTTATCCCTTTGTAGCCTTGAAGCAGAGATTGGAACTGGGAAGAGGATGAGGAGCAAATGTCCATGTTTTATTTTATATGCTTTTGTATATGTGATTTATTTTTAATAAAATTGGTATATTATTTCATAACTACTAATTAAAATAAGAACATTAATGTTTTGCCTATAATTTACTATACAGAAATAAAACATGGATAGGATATATAATTTCATGACATAAATTTTCAAGTAAGTTTTGACTCAGTTATATCTTTTATGTGTATGGACATATCACTGAAATAGCATTTGATATTGAGGCAGATTAATTATTTCTTGATTAGAATCCCTATCATTCCTATAGCGGGAAAATCATATAATTTACAGTTCCATTAGAATCAGCGCTAATCGTCTTTCACCAAATATGGAAATTTTCTTGGATTGTTAATTTTTATTTTATCCCACAAGAGATATCTGATATCTAGTGGAAGAATTAATTTGTCAGTCCCAAAGTATATTTTGACAAATTGGCATATAGTAGAATGTCATGATTAACATTTATATCTATTTTTAACTATTCAGTGAACAATAGTCTACATTGGAATTTGCATTTTAATTATAGAATCATATCCACTGAGGCATGAGTGAATTTTAATCAGTGTGAGCAATAAGCAGCTTTCAAGTGCTGAAAATAAATTTGGTAGATATGTAGTTGTTTTAATGAGACTGGAGCTTTTAAAAATGGAATTCAGCTGGGCGTGGTGGCTCACGCCTGTAATCCCAGCATTTGGGAGACAGAGGCAGGAGGATTGCTGAGTTTGAGGGTTTCCTGGGCCACATAGTGAGCTCAAGGCCAGCCTGAACTACAAAGCAAGACCCTGTCTCAGGAAAAAAAAAAAAAATGGAGTTCATAGGCCAGGGGATGTAGTTCAGGGGCACCATGCCTGTCTTGGAATATCAGGGTCCTGAGTTCAAACCCCAATACAAGAAAAAATAAAAATAGAATTCATTTAGATTTTCAGTACTTCCTAAACATTGTATTTCATTCCATGAATAAACCATGCATACAAAACATATGTAAAATATAGAACAATTTAATTATCACTTAATAAACACATTTATGACCATGTCTTTTCATTTTCTTTTCACTTTTATTAGTACAAATTTGCAAGCAACATGATTACATTCATTGTAGGGAATGGGCACATGTATGTAACACAAGTTTTTAATTTCACTTCCATACTTCCTCTTTTATTTTTTAGCATCAGATTTATCTTATAAAATTTTATGAAGTTAATGATCATATATTCAGAGTGAAAACAAGACAAATGGGTTAATGATCTGATAAAATGTAAGACAATTCTAATAAATCAAGGTATACTTTTAAATACATTGTCAGTGCTGGATTATAATATTCCTTTTTCCATCTCCAATTTCTTATTATTTGTCTTCTACTTTGTATAAAAATTTCTAATATAAGAGAAAACATAAAATATTTAAACCTGTGTGTCTGAGCTACTCCACTGAATATTACAGTCTCAAAGTCCACCCATTTTCCTTAAATGATACGTTTATCCTTCTTTATAGTAGAGTACTATTCCATCATGTATAAATGGTTTTTTATCCATTCATTTTTTGATGGACATATGGGCTGGTCCCAAAATTTACTGTTATGAATTAGATGCTATTATCATGTGTTCACATACAACATTGTCATATGATTGCATAAACTCTTTTAAGAAGATACCTAAAAGGGTAATAGCTAGATCCAATGGAATTTCTACTTTAAGTGTTTTGAGATATCTCCATACTGATTTCTATAATGGTTTTAGCAGCTCACAGCTCACAGTTTTCCACCGCTGGAAAAATGTTCCTGTTTGCCAATATCCTTTCATCAACATTTGCTATTGATTTCTTGATGGTAGCCATTCTGTTTTAGAATGAAATGGAATCTCAGTGTTGCTTTAATTTACATTTCTCAAGTGGCCAGTGAGATTGAACATCTTGTCACACATTTGTTGGCCATATATTTCTTGTTTTAAGAAGTGTCTATTATTTCTGAACCCCATTTCTTAAACTGTGATTGTGTCTTCTAAGAGAATCAGAAGTATCCAAGAAGAGTTTTTTTCTGTAGGAAAAATAATAGATATTTCATAATAACTTATTAGAAGGAAAGTATTCTAGTAGGAGAATGGAACTGTGGGTAAAGGAAAACGAATTATCCACCTATCAATTCAGTTTGATGTTTAATTTGATTAAAGGTTCATAGGCTTTCCATATGGAGAAAGATGTTTTACTGAACATTTTATAGAATCCTGAAGATAAAAGGATAGAGAAGAAGCCTATCTAAAGGTATACTGTAAACATCATATTTTTACTGGTGTTCTGTAAATTACATTGTGGAGATACAGGCATGAAAAATCGTTTTACAAAACTCTCCCATAGCATTTAATCACTCAAAGTAATATCCAAAAGAATTACAAGAAAGTATCAGTCAGAGAGTCCCATTAGGAGATAAAATTCACTTTTGAAAATTGATTAAATTTAGTTTTGATTGAAACATAACATTTGATTCATGCGTATATTGAGTAATCATCTCAGTCTAGCAAATCTGTCATCTTAAATTTTAATCATTTGTTTATGGCAAGTATATTCACAAGGATTTGCTAATTATTTTGAGATATGCAATTATACTACTATTAACTGTGTTCTCTATGCTGAGCCACGGAAGACCAGAAGTTGTTCCTCCTTCTCACTGTGAAATTGTCCCTTTGACCAGCTTCTATTCCTGTGCTTTCTAACCTCAGATAACCTCTATTCAACTCTCAAGTTATGAGATCCAACTTTTTAGATTTCAAATATGGATGAGACCATGAAATATTTTCTATGCTTGACTTGTCCCACTTAAAGTTTTCCACGTATATTTATGTTTTCTCCAGTGATAGGATTCCATGCTTTTTATGAAATTACAATACTCTATTATGAATATCTACTGCACTTTCCTTAGCAAGGTGTCTGCTGAAATACATTTAGATGACAGAGACAGAGGGAGGGGGGTGGGAAGAAGAAGGAAGAGAAGGAAGGAGAATGAAAAAGAAGGATGATATAGATTATGTAAAGAGAGAAGCTTAATGTGAAGAATTGTACCTAGAATGAAAGTGTCAAACAACTGAAATGTTACAGAGAGATCACTGAAGTAGTGGCTGTACTTCTGAGCTAGGACAGAAGAGAAAAGGAAAGAAGTAGGACCTCAGTCAAAGGTATCTAGAGAAGTACAACTAATAGTAGATCTTTATATCTATCATCATCATCATATCTATTTGTCTATGTCTGTAGGAAATTTATAGGAATTGATAAATCTGAGTGCTTATATGACAAATGTGGAATCTGTAGCACAGCCATTCAGCAGGAATCAGAGACAGGAATATATCGAGTGCTGAGACAG
Source organism: Thryonomys swinderianus (assembly GCA_004025085.1). NCBI lineage: Eukaryota > Metazoa > Chordata > Mammalia > Rodentia > Thryonomyidae > Thryonomys > Thryonomys swinderianus. Next base: position 61,201 of record PVIC010000426.1, read on the forward strand.
AATCTTTTCTTACAGAAAATTTCATTTTTGCTCTCAAGGCTTTCAACTGATTGGGTGAGTCTCACCCACATTATGAAGGACAGTTTGTTTTACTTGGTCAACTTACCAAAAATGTTAGTAATACATACAAAGTAGCTTTCTATCAACATCTAGATTAGGGTCTGGGGATACAACTGGGCGCCATAAACTAGCTCTGCTAACACAAACAATTCACCACCATGGACAGAAATAAGCATAACATAAAACACAGGGGAGGTTTCTTAGAGAAATGAGATCCAGACTTGAAGAGAAGCCAATTCTGGATTAATGGTGGTGTCTCTGAACTCTGGACAGAAACCTTCAGAGGTGAATTTCTAAACAACTGAAATAAGACAAGTTCTTTTGAGGAAGGTGTGCAATGAGATGGGCGCTGCAAACTGGAAACACTGTGCAGGTGACTCAGCTGTTGGTACTAGAATTCACTACTACTTCCACAATGCAGAAGCCTCCCTAAGGTGATGTTTGCAAGAAGCAAAAGGAAATCAGTGAAAGCAAACATGAAAGGCCTTTCTTCACCCCTTACAGTATTCCTCTGAAGCCTTCGTCCACTGTTAAAAGTAGAACCAATCAGTCAGGTGTCATGCAATGGACTTGGGATTTGTATGTAGAATATCAAATCATCATGTCCCTGTACCCTACTATATGAAGGAGTAGGATTGACAGAGTGCTGGTTTATAGCAGGACTGTGGTAAATTTGTTCCATAAAATTCATGTTTAGAAATTTTAGTCCTTGCATGCTCTCCTGGCTCCAGGCAGAAAGAGCATGGTGGGAGGGTCTGGTAGAAGAAAGCTGCTCTTGTCATGGTAGATAGGAAGCAGAGAGTAAAGGAAGGAACCCAACAGGAAGATATACCTCCCTAGTGACCTGCTTCGTATTATAGGCCCCACCTCCCACAATTCAGGTATATTGCACCCACTGTCCAATCAAGCACCAGTAATGCCATATTGGTCGGGCCACCTAAACATGCGAGCTCACATCTCATCACAGCTTAGTAGGGGAACTGGATATTGAGCAATGAGATATAATTCATGTCCTGCTGTATTTCAGTCTTGCTTTCACCCCATTTCTTTCTATACCCTTGTTCTTCCTTTTTGAAAGGTGGATGTTTATCTTGCTGCTTTGTATATTTATTTACATAACATGGTGCCCTGGGCTTTTCTTTCAGTCTTTCATGGTTGTACTTTTGACCTTTCAGAGTGGATTTTGGCTGGTAACTCATATGTCCTCAAGAAATCTTTTCTATTAATTACTCTGTTGTAAAGTACTTCACTTCTTTTAATGCTCAGTTTTTCAGCTATAATGCTCTGTTCTGCTCCACCTCTACAGCCTTGTACAAGAGTGTCTTTTCTGGTGAAAGTCCAAACTTTTCCAATCACTCAACTCTGAATTTGCTTTTAATACTCAAAGTAGAAAAGACTAACACCCTAGGAACACCTATGAAACAGCATGAATGTTGGGCTGCCTTGAAATTTCTTGTGCTAGATTAATAGTCCAGTGCCCTTAATCTCAGTTTTCACAGTGTCTCAGGATGTGAGAAAAATTTAGGTAAGCTACCTACAATAACATGAAACATTTAACCTGGAATCCAACTGCCAATGGGAGTCTTTGTTCCCAGCTGAAAACTCTGAAGCCCGGCATTTGTAATTAGCATTTCTGTCACCATTTTGATCTTAAAATCCTGACAAGAGTCTCCCATCAAACTTGGCCTGTAGTATTCAAGGGCTTCTTCTCTAGCTGGTCTTTCCAGGCATTTCTAAACTCCTCCAGCAAGCCAATTACAAAGCAAGCCAATTGTAATTCTTAACCACATGATCCAGTCCTAGTAACACTCCCAGGGCTTTACTGAAATCTGTTTTAGTCATCTTCTTCATCACTGAAACCTAATACCTGATACTGCAACTTATGGAAGAGAGGTTTATTTGCTCCTTGGATGAATGGCTGTTACAGGCAGAAGTGTTGCTGTGGAGGCATGTTCATGTTGGCAGAGAAAATCTGGTCATCTCATGGCAGATGAGAAGTGGAAAGCCAAGGAAGAAATTGGAAAGGTAGATACCCTCAGTGATCAACTAGGACCCATTTTCTAACAAATCAGCTATAGATTCCCATAATCAACCATCCTCCATAATCCCTTCCTTTGAAAGCATAAAGGTTTGGGGGAACATCCTGATATAAACTATAAGCTACTAAAAATGACAAATATTTAAAAATAACTGTAAGTTGAAGGAAAGATAACCACTATCATCACAACATCAGTGACACCAACAAAACAACTAAGTATAACTATGCCTTGATTTTTTTAATTAGTTGAGTTTATTAGTACATTTTAGGAATACATTATGATCACATTCCTAATTGGCATTTTGTATCTGTACATAGTATATCTTGATTCTTACTTTTCCCACTCCCCTGCCCTCCCCTTTAACCCCCCCAACTCCTTTATACAGAAGTTTTGTTTCTGTTTTTTCCTTTTTTTACCAGTAAATATTTTCTTTTCCTTCTTTTTCCCCTTCTTTGCCCAGTTCTCCCTTCCCATTTTTCTTCTTATTTTATAATACTTATCATATATTCTGGGCCTATTAACACCTTCTTTTTCTCACACTAGAGAAATGATAAATTGTGTCCTATTTATTTCACTTAGGAGTTTGGCTTTGAGCCTCATTCTCTCCTAATATTTTTTTATGGAACATTTCATTTTATGTAAGAATTTTACTACCCTTACGTGCATTTCATACTGTAAACATGTTTCACTGTTCAGTGTATTATTATTCTTCATAACATCCACATCATATCTGTGTTATATACTAGATTGTTATCTATGGTTTGATGCTTAAGTTTCCAACTTAATGGGGATGCCGCTATCACTATGTTCTTAATCTTAATCAGCTGTGAAGAATCCCCTTCAGCATGTGAAAAAGCATAATCACAAGTCCAGGGAATCAGAGTATAGACAAGTTTGGTAGTCGTATTCTGCCTGCCATAAAAAAGTGTTAAATTTGTCATTACATTTTCTGCATCAACTGAGATGACCATTTATTTTTTACGCTAATATGGCAGTCATACATTGATATTCATATGTTGAGCCATCTTTGAATTCTAGGAATAAATACCATTTGCATTCATCACATAATCTCTTAAATTGTGAGCTCAATTCTGTTTGCTAGTATTTCATACTGTCATTAGTTTTTTTATTGGATATTTGTAAACTTTTGGTATCATATTATAAATTCATAGAATTACTTTGAAACTCTTCTCTTTTTTGAAAAAAATTGACTACTCTTCATGTTAACTCTAAATATTTGGAAGAACCAGTGAAGACATATAATCCTGGAGTTTTCTCTGTTGGGAGGTTCTGAAGTTAAAATCTCCAGGCTAAAGACACAAACTAATCTCATGGATTACAGAAAAAAAAAAAAAAAAGAAAAGCATCACTCTATACTGTCTATAAATAAGTCACATTAGATTTAAAAGACCTAAGGATCAGTAAGCATATATAAAATTTTTCGGAGTTTGGGACAGGATAGAGGAAGAGGTAAATACATGGAGCTCAGAGAATTTTTAAGTTGCTGAAATGAATTTAAGTGATATGTAAAGATGGTCTTATACATTTCTCCATCCCCATAAGATATATGAGATCTAGACTTAACCTGAATGGAAAGTATGGATTTTGGGGTAGTTACCATGTGTGAATGTGGCTTCATTAATTGTAACACATATATACCACTTTGGTAGGGATATTGATAATGGAGGTTTATCTATGTGTGGAGGAAAAAGATATGAAAATTGTATACACATTTTCCTTAGTTTGTGAGTATAAAACTATAAAAATGTTTTAATATATTTTAAGAGAAAATTCTCAATTTAGAAATCTAACTTTATACCTTAAAGAGAACAAAAAAAAGCTCAAAGATAGCTCAGGAAATGAAATAAAATTTAGAGAACAGAAAAATACAATGTGGAACTAAAATGATAAATGAAATCAGTATACTGAGTTGTTTCATTAAAAAATGTTAGTAGATGTGTAATTTTTATCTAGATTAATGTAAAAGATGAAATGTAGATAAGTACAATCAGAACTTAGCAGTAAATTATCCTTGTTCATAAGTCAAATGGACTATAATAGAAAAATTAAGTGACAAAACACTGGATAACCTAGATGAAAAGACCAATTCATGAAAACACCTAAGTCATCACTTTTGGAACACATAAAGAGAAATAATAAGATGAATCTGTAACAATTTCATTTAAGCTAATTACTGATAAGGGACAACTTGCTATTTTCATTTTGTATTTATGATTATTAGCTATTTTGGTCCTTTATCTTTTTTTCTTACATGTTTATTGCTTTCCTTTGTATTTAGTTGATATTTTATAATAATACGTTTTGTTTCTCATATTACTTTATTTGCAACCAACTTTTCCTATGTGAGGATTATATATACCACCATAAAATTATGCTATGCACCTTTTTAACGTGGTTCATTTTGTCATCAGTGCCATAAATTAAATTTTCATATTTTGAATATCTATTAACATAGATATATGATTATTTTTATGTTTTGTCTGTGGATTCCTTTAAACATTTTGTGATAAAAAATGTACTTACAATCCAAATTTATAGTAATACTTGATTTTATTTCCTCATTTATTTATCTTTTCTGGACAAATTTATATTTTCACACAGTTTTAAGTTACAATCTCTGTTTTCATTTCAATTTGAAGAATTACATTTAGACAGCATATAGAGATAGTGTAGTGGTAATGGTTAACCTTACTTTTTCTTAACCTGTAAATGCCTAAATGTTTCATTTATTCTTTGGTAATTAATTTTATCAGTACATTTTAGGTATAGCATGATCACATTCATCATTGAGAATTTATACCTGTACATGATGTATCTTGATTCTTATTTTTCCCATTCCCCTGCCCTTTCTTTAACCCCTCCTTTTTTTTCCTTCTTGTCTTCAATATTTTTCTTTTTCTTCTTTGCCTTCATCCGCTCCATCCAGATCCACTTCCCCATTGAGTATTTTTTTGATTTCACAACTATTATACATTTTGGTTTTCATTTATACCTTCAGTTTCTCATATCAGAGAATCAATTCAGTATTGACACGTGTGTCCTATTTCACTTGTGAGTATGGTCTCAAGGTGCACCCACTTTCAGAAGGTTTTTCTTTTCAATACTTTAAGTATACCATAACTCCTCAGTTCATGAACACTTCTGTTTGCACTGCAAACAAACATTCGGCAAAATTCTGCTTCCATCTGTGAACTCTGCATTGGGTGATGAGCATGTTTGCATTCGGCTTTCCCCGAATGGTGAATTGAGATGTCACTGAATTATTTTTCACCTTCTATAAGATTACTGTAAGGTTTCTACTGTAAAATCTGCTGGAAATCTTATTTTTCCATGATGAAGTGTTATTATGTTCTCTATACTTTCAAGATCACTTTTTCCATTTCAGTTTAGCATAGTTTGATTATGATATGTTCCTATGAGGATTTCTATAGGTTTATTCTAGTTAGACTTCATTGGATTTATACTTGTGTATCCAAGTATTTCTTAAAATTTAAGACAAATTTAATCATTATTTAAGTGAGCTCTCTGATTCCTCCCTTCTTCTGAAACATCTATAATGTCTGCTTTGGTTTCACTGAAGTTGTTCCATAACTTTCTTAGGATTTACTTTTCCTTATTGTTTTACTTTCCCTCTCACACATAATAATGTAAACAACCTATGTTTGTCATTGATTTGTATTACATCTATATTTATTCCTGAAATTTTTTTTGAATTTGGAATTCATTTATCGAGTTTTTCAACTGCATAATTTATTTGATTCCCTTTATAATTTCTCTTTGTTATTCATATTTTTGTGCATGTATGATCTTCCTCAATTTCTTTAATTTTCTGTATTTTTGTCTTTCTGAATGTTTAAGATAGTTGTTTCAAAGTTTTTGTCTATTAAATTTGAAGGCTGAGTGTCTTACTTTTGTCTTCTTGCTGAGACAAAATACCTGACACCCAAAGTTAAAGAGGGAAGTGTTTATTTAACTCACTGTTTTTAGAGGTTCAGTCCATGGCAGGGTGGCACATAGCAGAAGGACAACAGTTCATGGTGGCAGAAGATAGAAAAAGCAACAAGAGACCTTAACAGTGCCTCCTTCCCCTTCATTTTATTCAGTCTACGTAGGGTGAGGGTTACTGAAACCCTTAAATTTTTGTGCCCTCAGGAATCAGTGCACTAAGAATCAGTGTTCTGCTCTAGTTTAAGACCCTTGTAAAAGCCCGACCTAAAAACATGACGTTTTGGAAGGACCTCTGAAAACAAGTCATAGCACTGAGTTTCGGTGGGTGTCCCTCTAGAGATTATCTTTTCCCTTTAATGGAGCATATTTCCCTGTTTCTTTTATATCTTCCAACATTTTTGTTGAAATTTGTGCATTAGAAAATATCAGCCATTTGTACCAGTCTTTGTCCTTAGAGAAAGCCTTCACTCACTTCTTACTCCAGCATGAAAACTTAAAGATGATTTATTTTGCACTGCTGTGTTTTGGTTTCTTTCTTTCTTTCCTTCTTTCCTTCTTCCTTTCTTTCTTTCTTTCTTTCTTTCTTTCTTTCTTTCTTTCTTTCTTTCTTTCTTTCTTTCTTTCTTTCTTTCTTTCTTTCTCAGGCTTCTTACTGGTGTTAGTCTTTCTTTTTTACCTAATCCTCCTATACTTACGATATCGTTTAAATGTTGTACTTACATGCACTCTTACCCCTACTCTTGCTTCAGGTATTAGAAACTGTCCTGTATTCCTCCAGTTGTGATCTCTCATCCTCTGTGCGCAATTCTTCAGACCCTCTGAAGTTTTCACACATTGTGACATTTGCCATGACCTTTAGAAACCTACACCAGAGATCCAAACTATGCCACATTCTCATAAAATGTCTAGACAGGCCAGCACAAAAATCCTTGGCAAAGTCCATAGTCAGGCTAGATTTTGCAGTACTAGTTCTATCTTTTCTTTTTTCCATATCCAGGAAGGGACTGAAAGTTTGTTAGCCTCCTCTGCGCTGAGGTGTGCTGCACTGGAAAGGTGATAAAGCAGGAGTGAGCAAACATGCCCTAAAATTGCCTCCTGTTTTAAATTCAGCTATAGCTGTTTGGTTACTTGGCCTGGGCTTGGTTGCTGCAGTCCTGGGTCAGTTTCTGTGGCTCTCACTGAGCTACTTGAGTCAGTATATGACTTACTACTTGTATAAGGGGATAAGGGCCCGGGGCTTCCTAGTCATCTGCCTTTCAATAATTTAGAAATGTAATACTCAGATTACTAGGCCTTGTGCCTTTTCTCATGAAAATTTTCAAAAGTTTTGCAAACCATCCTAAGTACCATCCTTAACACCAAGATACATCATGACTTCTCAAAACTATCTTTTCTCTAAGATGAAATATTATAAAGACTTTTTTGGGTTTGTATATTGATTTTTAAAAAGTATAATCACTACAAAAAATTAGTAAATGCTTCCAAAGGGGAAGAAGCACAGACCTCAAATCCACAGTGCCAAGGAAATCCAGTTCTAAAAGTTACTAGCATGAGCACTGTGTGTGTTTATTGTTATGCAATTTTTTACTGGAGATCCTATTGTTCTTAGAGCTTTAAAATTATAATCAGATATTTTATTGTGAGCTTTTCCCTTTGTTCATTTGATATCTAAATTGAAAAATTGTGCAAACTTATATAAAAATAATCACTTATTAAGGTGATTCTTTTAATATTTTAGCCCTTGCAAATACTAATTCAATTGAAAGTTTAACAATTTTTCCAGCAATATTTCTAAGAAGTGTTTTCCCACAGAGGATTTTCATGGCTATGGCAATAGTTTCATATACAGAAAACTGCCTTAGAAAGAGTGAAAATGCCTCTCTACAGCCATGTTAGAGTAACCACTCAAGCAACTTTAATTTCAGTACCTCAGTCTAGAATTCAAGTATTTATTCTCCTTTTGTGAAACAATTTAGTTCTTGACCGCTGGTAGAAAACAAAAGCACTTTTGTTGACCAATAGTAGCAAGTATGTTTTATAACTTTATCTGGCATCTGTAAAGGAGCGTTTTATCTCCCTACGTATCAAGAACTTCTGTTCATTTTCTGAGCCTCTGTGGACATACATCAACCTTGTTCAACTTTGCTAAGATGAACAAAATAGCCCCAGAGGTCATTTTAACTCAGAGGAGGCAGAGATGAAATACGATACTTGAAATCTTCAGAGAGAATAAAGTCAAGGCCAGTTTAGAAAGTCATCATGGTACACGGTGCTGCTCTCAGGAAAAACACTGGCTTTCTGGTACAGTAGTCTGTGCTAGCATTGATATCCTTTTTTGCTTTATAGGATTCAGTACTTGAGAAAAGCTTTAACAACCTCCATTCCTTAACATCACTGTCTTTTTAGCTGATAGCACTTATTCATGCATTGCACTTTTACACAATTAACTTTCTTATTTGTAAATTAGTTCTTTCCATTTATGAAATGTGTTTAAAGTTTTCCTTAAAATGACGCCAATTTATATTCCTGAAAATAGCCATCCAGTGAAATTATGATGTGTATTGGAGGATCCAGCTGTTACTCCACATTCATAGCTACATATTTAGCATGCTAAGAGATCACAAAAGGGGTATTATCTCACTTTTTAAAGTATGATGTCTAATATATAATGTTAAAAATGTTGCTGGGCGTGGTGGCTCATGCCTGTCATCCCAGCACTCGGGAGGCAGAGACAGGAGGATTGCTGAGTTCCAGGCTTGCCTGGGCTACATAGTGAGCTCAGGGCCAGCCTGAACTACAAAGTGAGACCTTGTCTCAAAAAAAAAAAAAAATGTCATGGGGGTTTCTTATAGTCATATGACAAGTATTCAGTAGGTGTTAACTGACTTGACTTAGTCATCTTTTCTTTTTTCTTTCTCTGTTCTTCCATGTACAATATATACATTTAATTTTTTCCCCAACATGAAAACAAAAGAATAAAAAAGAAGGTAAAGCACCTATCATCTGCTCATGATACAGTAGGCAGCTTTAAAAAAATTTTGCACCTAGTAGTATATGAACTTTAATATTTAGCATTTTTAAACTCCATCAGTTTGTTTTGATCAGACAATATTTGAATTCTGCTTTTCTGCTTCATCGCATCACCTTGTATTCTCAACTTGGTGCCACTAAAGCTTTGGTATGAATATTTTTTTGCTTTCATCCAAATTAGTCATAAAATTGTCAGAAGTAATTTGATATTTTTACATATGTCTAAATAAAATGTCATAGTTACTTTTCTCATTGCTGAGTCAAAATATGTGACATCCAAAGTTAAAGGAATAATAGTTTGTAGAGTTTTCCATCCATAGTCAGCTGGCTTCAAGGCAGAATGGCGTGGCAGAGGGGCAATGGAGAGGAGAAATAGTCCCTGGCAGGCAGGCAGGCAGGCAGGCAGGAGCATGTCAGTCCTCTTTCTGTTCTTCATAGTTTATGAGGCTTCTTTCCCAAGGATGAGTGTAACACGCACTCATTTGATGTTAGCTAGGGTGATGCTGAACCGTTCAGTGGACTGATTTAGTCGTCACACACCCCTTATCCCAGGACCACACAGGCTAGATCTGAGAAGCCCCCTCCCTGTGTAGCTCCTTGAGGCCTCATGGGACATCTGGACACAGCCGCTAACATGTGGTAGGTGACGCGAGGGTGAGGATAGAAATGTGTCCTCATCGATTATTACTTAAAGTTGCTTTTGGAGAAAAGATCTCTACACCTACTTCCCAGTGAGACTGTAGTGAATGAAATGCATCATTTTAAAAGCCACCCAGTTTCAGACTGGATACCTGGAAAATTCAGTCATCTATATGGAGATTCAAACCCACATTTGATTCGTTTGAGCACATACGATGTTTCATATTATTCTAGTAGATCTGGAAGTTCCTTAAGGATAGTTTATTCCATCATCTCACTTGTGAATGAGTATATGTATTAAATTTCCTTTGTTCATCATTCTTTTTGTATTACAGATTGCTTGTTAGAGTCTGTCAAAGTCTTTTAAAAGTCTCTTGGTAATATTTATTGTAAAAACTTATCCACTATAAATTTAAGTATATAATAAAGGCAGGCCAGGCGTGGTGGCTCACGCCTGTAATCCCAGCACTCGGGAGGCAGAGGCAGGAGGACTGCTGAGTTCGAGGTTTGCCTGGGCTACATAGTGAGCTCAGAGCTAGCCTGAACTACAAAGTGAGACCCTGTCACAAAAAATAAAAATAAAAATATAAAGGCAGAACACAAGCATAGACTCATTTATTTCAAGACATTATATGAAATACATTATTGGCTAGAAGAATAAATATTTGCCATTACTTACATTTTATCTATTTAACTTATGAAAATGTGAATTGAAATTTTATTTTATATCTCACTGTAACATCCATGTATTTTCCATTTCTGATGTTAATATTCTTCAGCTGATAGTGCACATTGCTCAGCTCATTACTCTAATGTACCTTTCTGATCTCACTTTATGCTTCTTCTCTGCCTTTTGCCTCTTCTCATGTAAATATTATTACCTCTATCACATTCCATTTTTGTAGCATTTCTGCATTCATCATCTTAATATTAGTTGAAGTTCTTACATCTTGGCCTTTTGGCTAAGATCAGGTGTAATTTAGTTTAAGTTGAGGGATTAACAAATTCATCTAATGAATATTTTATATTTGTAATTATGTATACATGATTTAAATTAATCATCATCTTCATCAATTTTTATAACTTTATTTAGTACCTCCTTTTTCATTGCTTTTGAGAGTGTTTACTCTGTCTCTGAACTGTAGTTTTTGTTTGTTTGTTTGTTTGTTTGTTTGTTTTGAGACAGAGTCCCATTTTGTAGTTCAGGCTGGCCCTGAGCTCACTATGTAGCCCAGGCAAGCCTTGAACTCAGCAATCCTCCTTTCTCTGCCTCCCGAGTGCTGGGATGACAGGTATGAGCCACTACGCCTGGCATGTAGGTTCTTAATTTGAAAAGTCAAAGTGTTCTCCCTTCACTCATATCCTCCTCCTTAGTACTTCATCACCTGTGCTGTGTTTACTTCTCTGGCACTGAATGATAATTATCCACAGTGAGTTCCGTCCTCCAATTACTCTTCACTATTCCCGTTCATTTGGTTCAGTAAAAATCTGTAGCATATTCATTCTCCTTTTAAAATAATATTTTATTTTTTATTGTCCTTTTTTTGTGTTTTATATAGTTTTTCCTGCTGAATGCCAGGATTTATTATTTTTTTCTACTTATCTCTTTTTTTCTTTTGGTTGGAAAAAATTGCTCTCAGGTGTTTCTTCGTAAGTGACTAGGTAAACAATTATTTCATTGATCTTTGTAAAGATTGTTTCCTTTATAATTGAACAGTGTATTGGTGTTTGTAAGTGTTCTGTGCTTTCTACTCCCCTCTTAGAACACTAGCGAGAGAAGATGTGTGGGGACTTTTACCGAATAGCTCTCTCTGGTCGACTCCGCTCCGCTTCCTTTAGTCACACGGAATGTTGCAGTGGTATTTTCAGGTAGAGTCAGATCACGCCAAGTGAGGGGATAATACGAACTGCCTGTCCTGCCTCCGACACCAGATGCAAGCTGTAGAGGGTCACATACCTTTCCAAAGCCAACAACTGGAAACTTACTCTCCAAAGCAACAGTGTTGGAAAACGGGACTGAATGTGAGGTGTCTGTCAGTGTGAACCGAAGCTGCTCTAAAAGGACTTGGAGGTAGAAGTGGCTTTTCTCTCTCTCACTTAGTTGATATCCACTAAGGCCTGGACATGCATATCACTTAGAGGATACCTACTAAGGCATAAGTCCTTAAATGACAAGGAGCTTAATATGTGTGATGATAGACAGAGACAGACAGACAGTTCATGGGAAAAAAAACTCTCTTCACTGATACAGGCAGTCCAAGTACAGCAGTGTCAGTCATTCCCCACATCTCTACATTTTGAGCGGTATAGCCTCTCCGAAGAAAGGATTGACAGAGAATAGCACGTTTCCTTCACTTAGGCACCAGTGAAAGACAGCTGCCCCACTCTTCTGGAAAGGAGAGCTAGACAAATCATATCTGGTACAATATAAAGCAATCTTGAGTTTTGTTCATAGATTGCTTTGTTGTTTGGAAACAAGGGATTGAGCCCAGACCCTTGCCCTTGCTATGCCAGCCTGGGGTCATTTGGTTGCACCCAACTCCATGCTTTTATTTTATTTTGAGACAGGAGCTTGGTAGGCTGCCCAGGCTGACCATGAAGAATTTGCTGTCCTGCCTCAGCCTCCCAGTCTTCTGGAAATACAAGCATGAATTATCACCCAGCCTAACATTTTTAGTATGTCTTTTCTACGTCTTGATGAACCCCAGGGGTCTCTGGGTTTTATGACCTAGAATTTTTCCAAACTCTGAGCTTTCTCTTTTCAAAGGTGATTCAAGGAGAGAGCGTCCCTATTTTCTAGTCGCCCTTGGAGCTAAACCTGGTGATCTAGTGTAGGCTGTAACTATTTGGCCCTCTCTGTGAGGTAGAGGAAATTTTATAAACCCTGTTTAGATCAGATCGAATAACTAGAAAAGTAGCTTCAGATCTAATTCTTAAGGTGTAGTAGAAGCAGATTAAGACCTTCCTGTCTTCTGCATATGGACCCTGTTTCACTGAGGAGGCCTGGACTTTGTGTGAGACCCTTCAGAAATCCAAAAAACCTTTTTCTTTTCCACGGTACTTTAAACAGGCACTTGTCTCCTAGAAACAAATACAACAGCTTTGGAGCGGTTTTTTCTTCAGCTGTGCTCCTGATTGTGTTACAATGCAGGAATGCGAATCTCGCTGAACCAGAATTCATTCTGAGAGCTTCCCAAGCAACATGCTCGCCATGCTTTGGAATTGTTTATAACATTCCACTGACCTCATCAAATTAACAATTAGTGACTATGAATCCCATAACCAGAAGTTTATTATCCAGGGGCTAATAACATTTATACAGGCAAATTAGGGAGGAATAAGACAAGCCCCACAGGTGAAAACAGTTATGTTTTTAAATAATGAGCAGATAAGACACTGTGAGATTCTATTTCCTTTATCACTTCTTTAAGTGTGATTTAATTAGCCAGACTGTGTAATCCATCCCTCATGATGCATGAAGGCAAGGGTAGGCTATCAGTCGCAGAGTAATGTGTAACAAGAAAGCTTGGCTTAAGAGACTCAGTCAGCCCACGTGGCATTCAGTGGATCAACTCCGGCTCCTCAGTGCCTGTACTGTGGAAGCTTCTTCAGAACACAGTCCCCTCCCGACCAGTTACACATGCTGTGGGCACTAAACCAATTTCACATCTTCTACATTTCACTTGATGCTAGTCAAAAGGCCAAGAAGCCATATCTTCTATTTTCCCGAGTCCTATTTTTTACTGTTATGAAAGCCTTAAAGTATAATTCAGACTATGTGACCTAGTATGTGAGTTGTTATTAAGAAATGCATTAAAATTAAAAATCATTTGTAACAGAAACCTTGTGCTGCTTTGTTAAAAGTGGATAATTTTCACAACTGTGGAATACACTATTAACTGAAGCCAACATCAGGTCAAAGTACACAGAGTCTTTTAAAATTTTATTATTGATTATTAAAATTATTAATTTCAGTATTACTATTTTATATCTAGTTATGCTAGAGCTGTAAAAGGTGAGTATAGGGTTGAATATTGAAGGACTATGTGGTAAAATAATTGCTACACCCAATGCTTCACTTTATTATCTGTCTTTAATTAGCTTAAGAAAATAGGTTTTGTGTGCTGTTTCTGTAGTAAAAATATTAACGAATATGTCGCTGTGAGTTAAATACCATGAAACAAGTAAAATAGAAGCTAAGTCAAACACAAGAATCTGAAGAAGACTGTCGTACTTGCAAGGTACGGAGAAGCGATTATATGGCAGGGAAGTCTGAGGCCTGAAGAGGCTCTGGAGGATGTAGAAGAAGGTCGCTGATGACCACGATGCCGAGCATGACTCCTAAGTGGGAGGGCTCTGAGCCCAAGGAGCTGCAGGGGCATGAGGAGGCATTACTGGAACAGTGCCGAAAAGTAAATCCCGAAGGCAGAGTGAATGCATGTAAATCCAGTAGGAGCGGAGGGAGCCATGCCCCATCCAGGGCCACGCCCTTTTGGAAAGCAGCCTTTGGCCCACAGCTGTTCATCCATACAGGTGGACTGTCTGACCTAATTTCATCTTTGGAGCCGATCATCTTAACTCGTTCTCCAGTGCAGTGGTATTAAAGAAGTGAGGGGACCCTTCAGGAGACATTCGGCTGGAAATGGCCCACTTTATAAAGGTAGCCACCATTATTATGGGAGAGAATTTTGCTCTCTCTGGAAATAAGTGAGTTGCGGTTATGGGGGTTATTATAAAGCCAGGCTGGTCTATCTGCCTTGCGTCTGGATTGCACTGTTTACAGCTGTGCTTTCTGCCAAGCGCTGAAGCAGCAGGAGGCCTTTGCCAGAAGCAGCAGAGACCAGGGTCACGTTCTTGGATTTTCCTGCCGCTAGATGAGCCATAAAAAACCTCTGCTTTTCATAAACTACCCAGCCTTTGGGATTTCTATTACTGCAGTGGAAGATGGACTAAGACAAATCATTGAGGTCTTAGTACAGTAAATCAGTTCAAAGAGTGTGAAAGGGGAAATTCAAGGCCAGGTTGTCTGCAGTCTGTGACATCTGTGGAGGGCTAGGGATGTTGGCTTCATGGTAAAAGCTGTGGGTAGCTGGTTACATTAGTAAGGAAGTGAAACCCTTAACTGCAGTCCAGTTAAAAAAGACTTGATTTTTAGAAGAAAATAGCACATCAATAGGTATGTTAGGAGTTAATAGGAATAATGACAGTTGAAGGAAATGCAAGTTCAAAATAAAGGCTGCAGCCTATTTCGTATTTTTCTCTGCAAACCACAGAAATAGACTTTTCAGGACCCATATGAATGCATGGAAGAGAAGATTATCACTAGAAAACTACCCGGGGGCTAGGAAATATTTCTCTTTCAGTCTTCTTTAGTTCTGTTATTATTTGCAATCAGAAACCCTTCATTCCAGAACTGAGGAATATTTGCACAGTAAATAGGACTGAAAACTTCAGAACAAAAGGAAATCTTGTGTATCATCTTGGGAGACAGGCTCGTGAGGTAGCTGACACATGCGCAAAGGGGAAGTATGCTTGTATCCCACCACTAAAGCTTCAGTTCAGTGATTCTCTCATGTAACACAGCCCACTACATGGGCAGCAACACTCGGTACCCATCACTTGATGATGCTCAACCGGGTTTGTTAGGCTGTGATTACTAACACCTTTTTTCTCAGATGAGAGAATGTTTTGTCTTTGCCAGTTAATCAAAACCCTGTGATAGGCTAACATATCTACTTGTAAACTATGGATCTCTGCGGTCCACAGCATTTTGGCACTGATGATGAGATGCTGACAGAGACCTGACCTTTGAAGACAAGAATGAAATTCTTATAAATAACTAATACAAGTGGAGAGAAGTCAGTGGACATAGGTACCAAATGTAATTATCAAACTGTTTGATCAGACAGGCTATAAGAGTTATTCTGGGTTATTGCCTGTTAATGAGGAGCAATAGGAGAAAAGGTTACAGCTAGAGGGCTAGACTTTGGGCTTCCTAACGGCCTCCTAAGCACCTTGAGTGTTTCTTTTTGCTCCTCAAAAGGAGTGTTAACTGGTCTAGCAGGCCATCACCCTGAAATAGGTGGATGTGTCCCAGGAGGGCAGAAAATTTGGAGTCTTTTCAAGCCAGTTAGGGATAAATATCCGTGTTCAGTATTGGAGAAGGGAAACTTCTAGCCACTGTGTGTAGAAAGTGTAGGACTAGTGAGAACTTCACCTGTTTACTCGATTACAGCTTCCTCAAAGAGAATTATGAGTAAGGCATAGTTCTAAGGTCTCTTCTTTCCCACGGGAGCTAATACACAACCATCCAACTGTTCTGCGGATCTTTGGGCAGGGGAAGGACTGAGAGTAGTATTGTTCTTTTTGACACAAATATGTATGCTGTCCTCTTATCTCTTCCCATGGGAACCTGGGGTAGCTGCATTCAGCAAATGACATTTAGGAAACTGTATTGAATAGAGCCTTGATGTAAGCCCTTCAGACCTATTCAAAAGTGTTTTTGTTGTTACTTCTACCCCTGTATGTACAGTAGGAACTGGTGCACTGTATGCCTGCACCAGTCTCATAGGTGTCAAAGGTGATACTCTCCATTGAGAAGAGCCACATGTAGAGAAGAATTTGTAGTTTTGTAGTTTCACGACCTGCATGACCCCTTTGAGCTGTGGTCATTGTGATTTGCTGATTGGAATTTAACAAAGAGAAGCTGCCTCTACCCAGAGGCATTCTTTGAGGCTTTAGACTCATTGTCTGCCTGACCCAACCACCAGGTACATCCTCTTCTTAAAAAGCAGCCCTTTGCCTGCTGCTGTTGAGCTGACCCGTGGAGAACTAATGACTCTCTGACTTGACAGTTCCATTTTGGAGTTGGACAGCTCAGAGTGCACTGCTAATGGCATAGGAAGGATCGAAGAGACTGCACTGCATAGATCAAAATGGGGTATCCAAGAACACATTGAGATGGCACAGCACTATCTCATATTTGTGTGAAGTAGTGAGAGCTTCCACTTTTGGAGACACATTATACCTTGTTCAGCCACCTGACTAGAAGTCAGCACCTCCATGAAATCCAGGGGTTCCCCTAAATATCCAGGATCAGGTCAGAAATGGCTCAGCCTGAAGGTACTAACTGGTAGCCCCAGCAGCAGCTTTGCAGAGCCAGTATTAAAGTAGCCACTCCCTTCAGTGGACAAACTCAAGGTCCTTCTCCCCATGCCAGCAGAACACCCTTTCATAAACCTTGCTATATGATTTGTCATTTAATATTTCTATGTAATCCTGATGTTCCTTCTTAGAACACTACAGATGGCAGATTTGAGACCCTTACACCAAGACCACTTACTGTGGAACAAATCGCTGCTGCCATTCACACTGTCTGAGCCACGCTTCTAGACGCAAATGAAGAGACCAGGCTTGTGCCTGAATTTGACTCCCATCTTATGCAATTAGAGCTCTGAACTCATCTTCCAGCTTTGCAGATGAGCTTTTCATTCAGTTTATTTTGCCTTGCTCAGTGAGGTTTTTTAAAAAATTGATTGTATTGGTACATTTTATAAACACATGATGGTCACACTCAACTTTGAGAATTTGTACCACCATATGACATGACTGACTTCTCATTTTTTTCCATTTTTCTGCCCACACTAAAAACCCTATCCCCTACATACATAAGCTTTGTTTCCATTTTTACCAAAAGTTTTCTTTCCCTTCATTACTTACCCCTACTTTCCCTTTGAAATATTTTCTGATTCACAGTATCTATCATACATTCTAGAACTCATTTGTCTTCAGTTTCTCATACCAGAGAAAAGTAATCACTCATAAACTACTTATTTCACTTATGAGTATGCCCTCCAGGTATGTCCTTTTGATTATAAATAACTCAAACTTATCATTCTTTATGGTATAGTAATACTCCATTTTACAAAAACAAAAACCAGAAACATAACTTCTGTATCGAGCCTCCAGTTGATGCACATTTGGGTTGTTTTCAAGATTTGACTATCACAAACTGAGCTGCTATAAATATGGGTGCACATGTGATATGTGATATGAATCTTTTAATTATTTTGTGTATATACCTAGTGGGGAAATAGGAAGGTCAAATTGGACCTCTAACCCTACTTTATTGAGCAATCTACACCGATCTCCACAGTGGGTACTCTAGTCTGCCTTCCCAATAACAGTGGAGAAAGGCTCCTTTCTCCCTGCAGCCTTGCCAGCATTTATTTCTGGTTCATTTCACAATAGCGTTTTTGTGGAGTGAGATGGAATCTCAGTGTTGTTTTCATCTGCATCTCTCCAATAACCAGTGATGTTGAGCCTTTCTTCATATACTTCTTAGTTGCTTTTCCTTCTTCCTCTGAAAAGTGTCAGTTCATTTCAGATGCCCATTTTTTAATTGGGTCTTTAAATTGGGCGGGGCTGATTTTTAAAGCTCATTTTTTGGTTTGTTTGTTTTTTTTTGAGACAGGGTCTCACTTTGTAGTTCAGGCTGGCCCTGAGCTCACTATGTAGCCCAGGCAAGCCACCGCAAACTCAGCAATCCTCCTGTCTCTGCCTCCCGAGTGCTGGGATGACAGCCAACACGCCAGGCACTGTAGTATGTGGTATTGATTGCTGGTGGGCGTGAGTCACCATGCCCAACATTCTATGTGGTTACCGGGATCGAACTCAGGACCTTGTGCCTGTGAGGCAGGCACCGGAACCACTGAACTAAATCTCCGGCCCTTAAAGCTCTTTATATATTCTAGTTAGTAATCCTTTGTCTGGAAAACAGCTGGTAAATTTTTTCTTCCATATTGTTGGCTGTCTTTTTTGCTCTGCTGGTGGTTTCTCCTGCTGTACAGAACTCTTTAATAGCATGAAATCCCAGTTCTTGATTCCTTCTGCTAGTTATCATGCTGTAGAGGGTTTGCTTATAAAGTCTTTCCCTAAACCAGTGTCTCCAAAAGTTCTACCTAATCTCTTTTGTAGAAGATTTAGAGTTCCTCTTTTAACGTTTAGGCCTCTAATCGATTTTGATTTCAGTTTAGTACGTGGTAAAAGAGATAAGTCTAGGAGTTTTTATTAAAACTTTTATTGACACGATCAACTCATAACATTTAAGTGAAAACCTCACCTTGTTACATATAAAAATAGTGATAATATAATAATGTGTACCATTTATCTAGTCTCTTCCAATGGCATCACTTTTAAAAAAATGATAATATTTATCACAAGATATTAAAGTTGATTCAATCATCCATAGTTTTAGATTTCTTGAGTTTTACATATCACTTGAGTACATTTGTAAAGTATGCATGTGTGTGTTCACATGTGTATTGAGTTCCATACAATTTTGGAATATGTGTAGTCATGATAGTGGGGAATTCATCCTCTCCATGACCTCTTCCATGATATATCCATCTCCATCCTTAAACTCTGCCAAATCCCACAAAACTTAAATGTTTTCCATTTCTAAAATTTGAAGACTAGGGAAAAAAATTATAAGACTCTAGTGTTATATTATGTACATTGAGTTTGCCAGCTATAGACTGCTGCCATATTCTGCTCTCTGATCTCCCATGACTCATGTTCTTCCCAAATGTGAAATAAATGCACTCTTTTAAAAGCTTTTCTGAGAGTCTCATCGCATTATAATATGTACCAGCTCAAACTCCAAAGTCTTTTTAAATCTTACCTTTAAATCCGAGATATGCAGATCACATAAAGCACATACAGATATATATATATATGTATAATTCTATGTAATTATTTAACCACAGCCCCCTCTGGGGCTCAGTTCTTGTTCATCTTTGGTCCTATGAGACCAAAATGGCAGTTTTTCTCCCCCCAACACTACAAACATTCAATAGCAGGAAACATTGCATATGATATAAGTTTAAAAGCTCTCACTGGTCCGTAAATCTCTGAATTCCAGTAAACATGGGATTTCTTTGATTGGTTTTCAAGATTCTATCACACTACTCTGTTTTATTCTCCTTGTGGTGTCTTAATTTTACCCTTCTGAGCTACTGTTCTTTCATTATAATTGTAGCATATGTCTATAGATAAGTAGTTTTATTACATGGTTTCCTGTTGGAATTTAGAATTAGCTTTCTTTAATTTTGCATTCTTTTTGCCCCTCTTGTATTTCAATCTGACATCTTTTGGGCTGAAAGTTTTCTTAATTAGGGGCTCTTATACATTTCAGGAATATTTCCTCTATAAGACAGAAACCATTTTATGGGAATGTTTGAGCTAATCTTCTATCTTGGCCTACTGCTAAGTCAATTTGAATGAAAAGATCTCTGAATCATATTTTTAAGCTCTTGAAAAGATCCTGCATATGAAAAGTTCATCTTTCTGAAATTTTAGCGAAATATAATCACATTCCCAGGCTTTCCATGTCCAGATTTTAGAAGGCCGCACCTTTTAGCATATTTTGCTTTGTAGAGAAGATGAGGATATTCAAAGTCACCCAGTACTGTTTCATTTGTATTTAGTTGTCTTTCCTGAAATCTTTTTCTTTCTTCCTCCTCAGGCAGCACCTTTGACACATTGTCAGGAAATCTCTGTGGGTATATAAACATTCTTACAGCCTCTTGGTTTTGGTTTGATTGTGAGGTGAGGTCTTCCTACATAGCTCAAGCTGGCTTTCAACTCACTGTTCTTTTGTCTCAACCTCCTGAGTGCTGCATTATAGGTGCACACTGTAGGAAACAGCCTGCAAGCTTGAACCTGACCAGTGGGTGACAAGGGTGAAAAATAGAAAAACAAGTTAAAATCAGGGGGAGGGGACTCAGGGATATCATATCTCCCTTCAACACAGAACCAGTCCACCTTGGCTTTATTTGCTCCCACATGGGCATGAGCAATTAGAGATACACAAGCTTCATCTGTTTCCCTCCCTCCTAGGTGCTTCTCTGGGTAAACAACTTAACCTCAGGTGTTTTTACGTTTCCCTGCATCATGTTAGCACAGCTGCACGCCCTCTTTCTCCTCAGGACTCACTAAGTAAGCCAATCAGGCCTCTTTCTTGCCCGTCTGGTCTCCCATGCACCACCGCACCTGGACATTCCTTACTACTTTTGCTCTCCACATAATTACAGAACATAATTACACCAAGCTTATTGCCAGTAGATAAGGACTCCATTTCTTCCCGTTTCTAATGTTTCTCATATCCTTTTAAAGCCTCACGGTAAAATCTTTCAAGTCCAGATTTTTGTAACAGATCAGGTTGATTAAACCTTTGTTTCTAAAGGGAATGGGATTTATTTTCCATGTTCCTCAAAATATTTTCCAGTCTCCACCCACTTACCAGTTCCAAATTTGTTCCTGCATTTTAGGTATCTGCAAAAACATAACTCTACTTCTCATACCAAGATCTGCTATAGAAATTGCAGCTTAGCAAAGTTATAAAATGTAGTCACTTTACATAACACACGTCTGTTATCTCAACTTACTGCTCATCTTACTTCAGCCTTACCTTAGCTAGAACTCAACTGATGGCGTCAAAAGTTTGCAATTGCAGTTTGGGTCAGGGCTTTTATCTCATCTGTGGCCCCGAGTGTTCTTCAGGTGTTCAGTTCCACATGTGGGACTGAGGCCCTCCCTCAGCTCCAGCAGGCTGCCTTCCATTTCCTAACTCCTGGCCTTGCCAAAACAAGACAGTTTGCCTCTTCATAGCCCCTAGGTATGTATCCCTGCTGTTTCCAATCGCCTTTAATGGCTCACCTGATTAAGCTTCTCCATATTCCTTTTGATTTAATTAAAATGAACCAATAAAAAACTGTAATTGAATCTGCAATCTGTTATCTTTGCCGAGTAAACTTACAGAATCAAGTGATGTCCACCATAATCTTGGTTCATATACTTATAATAGAGAATGATGCAAGAGTATGGGTCACTAGACATTGTCTTAGAGTTTGTCAAATTTCTATTCCGTCTGAAAGATTTATTGATTCTTTAAAATCTGAGCAATCCTTAAGGATTCTACTAAAACTGTGTGGTTACTGACTTGGTCTAGTTGGCTGTTATGTCAATATACTATACATAATGCCAATAAACAATAAATATTTATTTCTTAACAGTTCTGGAGGTTGGAAAATCTCAGATCAAGGTAAACACAGATTCAGTGTCTAGTGAAGGGCTACTTTATGATTCAAAGATGGACATCTTAATGCGTTAATAATTTTAGAAATGGGGCCTCTCTGAAGTCTCTCTTATGAGAGTACTAGTTCCTCTCATGAGAGTCCACCTTCATCACTTAACCACCTCCCCCAGGCCACACTTGGAAATACTCTCAACAACAGGATTTAGGAATGGGTCTGGGGAGAATACAAGCACCTATGCGTATATAGCAGTTACTTATCCAGGGAGTTGGGATAGTATAGACCCTCAAGGAATCCCCACTGCTTAAATTTATTGCTTTATTTCCCAAATATTGTTTAAGTAGCTAAGATATAATTACGTAGTACAAAAATGAAGAATTCACATTTCCTATCACATGTAATTAAAACTTTAAAGTTTCTGAAATAGATCAGTATGTGATTACATCATGCCAATTTTCAAGAATTATAATTCTCTCATGAGAAAAATTAATTATAACAAAATGATTTCTATTATTGTAATTAGGAAATTATATAAATAGACTCATAAGTGTTTAATGCCTCAAGTATTTTATAAGGGTAGTTTTTTCTCACTTAACAGTCTGAGAGAGGTGTTCCTGATTGGAACACAACTTCTATCCTCATTGTGGTTCAGGGTCTCCCAGAGGATTAGTAACCAAATGTGTCAAATTAGAAGAATAAGAGTAGAAAAGCCCACCTTGAAAGCACGTAGATAACTCTAGCTTACATCTCCCTGCTAAGTTATTGGAGTCAAATGATGTCCTGTGACCAAATAAGCATGGGACATGCAGCTCCTTGGTATATCTAGTGGTATTTGTCACCTTTATTTACTAAAATTATATTATTATCATTTTGTCTTTGTTGACTTGGGGCTTAGACGTCTTATGATGATTAATATTTCTTGTTATATAACTATGCTCATTAAAATTACAAAAAAATTCAGTGTTAACATAAGGAATCATTTAGTTTACTTTTCTCATTTATGGAGAGAAAGATAAAAAATGTTGATTCAGTCAACTTCCTTTCTGTTTTCTCCATTAGGTGCCTTTCTGAGGTTCTAATTAACCTACTATAAATAAATGCCCCTTACTCTCAAGGAGCTTAAAATCCTGTTGATTGGATGATGTACCCTAACTCATAAAGTCAGAAAAGCCTAGAAATAGGCTGAGGATTCTAACGTCTTAAATCTTATTTCACTGAACATTTTTAGTGCATTGTTTAGTAAATGACTGTTTCTCTTATCTTTAATCAAAGCAAGATACACAGTTAAATGCCTTATTATATTGATGAAAGGAGGATAATAATGAAAGATTCTGTGGTTAATTCACACCATTCAACTAGTACAGTGGATCCTTCACTTAAGAACTTGATCAGTTCCTGAGGGAGGGTTGCTTATTAGTCAGTGCAGCTGAGATCCAGATGTTTACCTGGTTATGTGCTATAGATACCAAGAGGCAGATGAGTTTCCATTAATCAAATTAATCCAGGTTGTTCTTATGTAAGGTCGGTTGTAACTTGAGTGGTTATCTGCCTCTTCCAATATAGCATAGCATCCACCCAGATCCACATCTAGATCTCAGTTTTATGGCCTTACAACCAACTCTGAGTTACAACCAGCCCTCAGGAATTTACAAATTCATAAGTGAAGGGTCTTCTGTATCAATATTGGCTTTATTTAATTTCAAATAATTTATTCAAACCTATTTAATTATCAAAGTACTCCAAGATGGAAGAATCATTAAAAATAAATAATATGATTAGCTAGGAAATAATTTTGTGAAATCACAGCAATGAATAAAGTTTAAAATTCTCACATTGTGCCCACATATTGATTATTCCAGTTTTATTTTCAATCAGTGGTTGCCTATTAGGTGATAGGTTAATGATTCCCAAAGATATATATGCATCTTAATATGCCCGGTGACTTCTCAGGTATAATTATGTTTGATGCTGAGTGTTAAAATGGGAAGATTATTCTGGACAGAAATTTCTTCCAGGCTGGGGGGAGGCGGATGTAGAGGTGGGACAGAGGTACTGTGCTCTTGGCTTTGAAGACAGAAAAAAAGAAAAAAGCAATAAGGAATGAAAGCAGCCTTAAGAAGATGGACAATCAAAGAATTAGACTCCTTTCTAAGAGCACCCAGAAAATAATTCAGCCTACTGATAATTGGTTTTGGTCCAGTAGGACATTTATCAGATTTCTAACCAAGAAGTAGAGCTCCAAGATACATTTTTTTCCTAGAACACTAGGTTCTAGAATGGGGGTGGGAGTGGGGGGATTAGCGGGAGGCTAATAGAAGAAAATTGCCCCTGCAAGTCTTTATAGAAAATGCTTTTCAAAATACTGATATATCACCGAGAGTGGTAGCTCATGCTTGTAATCCCAGCACTCAGGAGGCAGAGACAGGAGGATTGCTAAATTCAAGGCTTGCCTGGGCAGCATAATGAGCTCAGGGCCAGCCTGAACTACAAACAAAGCCAGACCATCTCACAGAAAAAGAATAAATAAATAGGAGTTTAGAACAATGTTTGGTAAAATAGTAGCAGTTTTCATGCACTAACAAAATCATATCAGATGCCTATAAAGATAGATGCTTCACTGTATATGCAGGTTACATTTATCTAAACCCTTCACTGATTTATTGTGCCGAAGACTGAAGCAAAAAGAATATTATATGCTAAAAAATTGAAGCATGCTGAAAAATGGTTGTTGTGACTGTTTCTAACCTTTAAATTATTCAGCTATTGGGATTTATATGATATTTTAATTATATAAGAATGTGTGCTAAGGACAACCTGATAGTAAGGAAAATGTGTTATTTATGCAAAGCGGAAACTAAGAATACATTAAATGGAAACTCAAGTTTAAAGTTCTGTAGAAGCTAATTATTTCATTATAAAATAACCTGTTAGTGACATATTTTTCAGAAAAAACTTACTGCTATATTTCAGTAACTTGCTGGGTTTCCACAGTGGTTCTTTGGTTACTGGTCTTTTCCTGAATAGGGCTTCACATCTAATGCTTTGCTGAGCTGAAGTTTTAGTAATTTGCTTCCCCTCCTATGCTTATTTTAATATAGCATTCTTAAATGCTTCATATGTATAATTTATCACCTTTTTTGTTCTTCTCTGAAATCATATAGGACAAATAAAATGTAATCCCATCACAGGCATAACATTAAAATGAATTATAAGCAATATGCTTTGACTTTCTTACTTCCATATTAATTTCAAATATATGTTTGTTTAAGGTACTAAAATTTGTAATATCGATCCCTCTGGAATCCTCTATAATAATGTTGAAACATCCTACTGGAAGATTTATATAGAGTATTGACAGGAAAAAATTTCAATTATGCCTCTGCTGTAGTAACATATATTTAAAAAGATACTTAATTCAAATAATATATCAAGTAATTCCTATACTGAGTATTTATAAACTGAAATGTGCAGTAATAAGCAAATCTTATCTCTATGTGTATTATGAAATGTACGACATTTTGGCTTGTTTAAAAACACATTCTTAGTGTTCTTCTAGAAATACACCTTAACAAATTATTTCCCAGCTGTAACTGCTGTGAAGTAACATGAGGTTTTATTTTATTTTTTAATAAGAAACGTCCCCATGCCAGTCACGTCAGGATCTTAACTCCCTTGTGGAATTATGGGCTCTCGTGGGTAGTCATCTTGGATCTCAGCCAACTTTGATCCTGCTACCGAAAATTGAATTTGGCAAATTGTTTGAGAAGTGTATTTGGCAGTGCACAAGAAAATGTAATTAGGGAATGCAGGCTAATTAATTTGCTTATTTAGATATTATAAGTTAATTTGCTGAAAATCTTAACTGTTTGAGGAACATAGTTAAATATGGAGGAGGAAATTTGTTTCATTGTGGATTACACATTCCACTGTGAAGAATGGTATTTTTTTGATCAGTCTGGTTTTTTTTTGATCAACTGTTTATATTTAACTATTTGTCTCTCATCCCACTCTCTGATTTTGAATATGGTGGAGCTGGAAATATTTCTAACGAGACCATCATCTGGAAATCCTGTCTGCTTTTGAGTCCTTCTGTCTACATTCTTGGCCCTTCCTGGACTAGTGGAAACCTGGCTCTGCAGTGGACAAGTGACCCTGCCGCTTTCTCGGTGCTATCCAATTTTATTCCCTTTCTTTTTCGTAATGACCTTGGACGTGGATAGGTATTCCTCTTCCCCAGTATTTTCTCCACCGCTTCATTACACACACATGCACACATACATTCAATCCAATTTCACCATCCACCATCTCAGACACCTGTAGACATCTTCCTATCTGGTCCTTAGATCATTATAACTATCTCTGGCATTATCCCATGAGTACTTTTCATGGAGAAAACGTGTGCCTGTACCCTGGCCTTTCCTTTTCTTGACCTGTTCTTAGCACCTCGATCTTCGTGGACAGACCCTCCACACTGTCATTATGACTGAGTACAGAAATGACCGTAAACTAAGCCTCCTGCTTCCTGAACCTACAAATCTCCTGATGTTTAGTTGAGTCTGGAGAATCCCTCCGAGGCCCGTGTGCCAGAGGTCTGCTCCCCTGTCCGCGGTGCTGCTTCGCAGAGGAGCCGTGAAGGGGTGGGAACTAGGTAGGAGGAAGTGAAGTCACCAGAGTGTCTTTGTGAATAGGGGTCCTGGAAGCCTGGCCCCCTCTTTTTTCATTTTTGTCTCCAGATTACCATGAGGTTGGTTCTGGATTGTGTTCTGACCGTGATCTGTCTTGTTGTGACCCTAGGAACCATGATCCGTGCTGACAGTGTGAGCCAAAATACATCTTTCTTCCTTTAAGTTGATTGTCTCAGTTTTTCCTTTAACATGGGAATAGAAAGCTGATTAACACACCTGCTGAATCACTGAAATGTAGTGCAATCTTCACCATTTTTTTTTTTTTTTGAGACACGGTTTTGCTTTGTAGTTCAGGCTGGCTCTGAGCTCACTATGTAGCCCAGGCAAGTCTGGAACTCAGCAATCCTCCTGTCTCTGCCTCCCGAGTGCTGGGATTACAGGCGTGAGCCACCACGCCCAGCACTGTAGTATGTGGTACTGATGGCTGGTGGGCGTGAGTCACCACGCCCAGCATTGTATGCTGTTACCAGGATCAAACTCAGGGCCTTGAGCTTGCAAGGCAGGTGCCGGCACCACTGAGCTAACCCTCTGGCACTCTTCACCATTTTTTATTCATCCCCCTTTTTGTTACATCATTTAGTGTTTATCATTTTCTGAACTTAAATTTCGTGATCTATTGTCATTCTCTGGCATGTAGGCTGAGTTCACTTGGGAAAAAAATGAGTCAGATAAATTCAGCCTTCATTTTCCTCTGTGATTCTCTTCACTGAGTTAAATGTGGCTGAAGAAAACACAAGACTTTAAGATTTGTCTTACACTAAATTCATGATCTCAAGTAAGCGTCTAGAGCAGCCTGCTCATTATTCTGCCTTTCTCTAGTCCATTCTCCCCTTCTTTAAAGAAATTTATGCTATCTCCTTAAACTTCCGACACCACTATCCTCATCCTGAGTCTCAAAGGACAATTCTACCTTCTGTTTCACTGGAAAAATCAAAGCATGCAGAGGAAAACTGAACACAACTCCCCGCTCCCTACTTCTGTGCTTTTCTGAGGCTGTAAATGCACTTTGTGCCCAGAGCTGTTCCCACCAAGCTCTCTCAAGAGCCTTCCTCACACCTCTCCCTTCCTTCTTGCATCTCTTTTCCCCTTACTGCTGGATCTCTTATGTGAAC